>VRLP01005641.1:0-34944 GCA_009660295.1 Lophius piscatorius
ATCTAATACTGATGAAAACCACATTAACTGACAATACACTGTAAAAGATTACAGTAAGTCATCTCATACTGATGAAAATCACAATAACTAAAAGATTACAGTAAGTCATCTCATACTGATGGAAATCCCAGTAACTAATGATACACTGTATAAAATTACAGTAAGTGATCTCATATTGATGAAAATAACAGTAACTGATGATAGACTGAAGTAAATCATCACACCATAGTAAAACACAGCAGACAATAATATCCTATGGTATTAAGCAAATTGCCGAATGTGAATTTGTGAGGTGTTTCACTCATTATTATCTGAGGAGATTAGCTGAAGCATGATTTCAACATTTTTATTCAGTTTCTCACCAGCGGATGGGCCTGACGGTATAATTATGCCGGCTACATCCCTTTGCATGTTTCATGAGATCGAAACATGCAGATTGGAACGGAAATGTCAATTCATCATTGCTTGGTCTTGTCTCTGTCAAGCTGCGCTGATTTGTAAATATGTGTGAGATTATGATCCGGAATTGGCTTCGAATTAGCCGAGCTCCGCGAACAACCATCTGGGGGCATTCATCCAGGGGAAGGTAAAGCAGGAAGACAAAGTCAATTATTTCCGTAATGACTCGGGAGACAGATTCACGGCATGGCACTTAGATGCAAGCTGCAAAATGAAATGATGTCCCCAAAGCAGATGTATTGTGTGCGTTCACTCTCAGGAGGCAGTTTGCAGCCTTAGGTGAGCGTTCTTATTTCTTCAAGATGGAAAATCGAGGATGCACAAATGGGAGAGATTCTTTGTGGTGATGTATATCCTGTTTGGCATTGATTCATATTTACTGCTATCAGATTCCCAGATTAATTTTGAGAGGATTGCAGTTGCGTGCGCAGGTGATGCATTTAAACCACTGGCAATCCTGGATGTGATTTAATGTTATCTATGAGCTGTGTGTTTTCTATTTGCATAAGGGGCATTAACATGACACGAATGTGTCATCATTTGCAATGAGGCAACAAGTAGTTATGGCAAAAAAATGCTGCTAAACATCTTAAAACTGATGCAGCTTTTACATGTATAAAGCTCGTAGACTTTAGTGGGAGAAAAGACAGGATTGATTGTGGGAAACGTCGGTTGCATTTTTCTGTCACTAGGAGTTTAATGTCCAAAAGTTTTCGATCCGTAATTTCTCAACCATTTGTCCTATTTCGTTCAGATTTGGTGCAGATGCATGAACTAAAGGACATTTATCGTGTATTTAGGATATTTTACTCTAATAGTTAATATTTCACTGACTATGTGGAGCTTTTTCACGAAAGATACATATTTTTAAGAATATAATGTCTTATAAGTTGGTCCAATTTCTCCCAAGCTTGGCGATATAAATGAACTTGAGGACATTTGTCTTGTATACTGTATCTCATATTGTACTTTAATATTTAACATTTTTCACACTGACGAGAGCTTTTTTACAAAAAAAACAGTTTTTTGGACACAACCCTACATTCAATTGAGGAGTTCAATCTTGTGGTTGCTTGTACAACGCAGTGGGTTGGGGGCTTTTCGGGGATATAACAGCGTACACCTAGTTGATCCAATGCTCATTTTCTAACACTGACTCAAGTGTGCCAACGGTGGAACTTACCTGATGTAGCATGCATGGCTGCGGACCAGCTCAATGATTTTCCCCGTGTTGCTGACGGCGCCATCAGTGAGCAGGAAGAGCAGGCGTGGGTGTCCACTGTGCATCGGCTGCCTAAGGATCCAGTTGAGCGGCTCTAGAATGTTGGTCCCCCCCATGTCAGCTCTTATTTTCCTAACGTATTCGCAAGCGAAGGCCAGGGCTTCCTGACATTTTGGAGATGAGTAGAAGAAAAACATCACGAGGGCATCACTCTGGGGAGAATATCCTGCAGTTATTTGAGACGGAACTACTTTACCTCCTCATAGCTCTGGCTTGTTGTGAAGAGTGATTTGAAGGTAGAGCCGAAGCCTATGACGTTGAAAAGGCAGCCAGGCACAAGGCTTTTGAGAATCACCACCATAGCGTCCTGAGAGAGAGGTCAGGAGTGGTTTAAGTTCACATCCAGAAGACAGAACAGAACAAAAAGTATGAAAGATTCAAGACTAAATCCTTCTGCTCATTATGAGCTTAATGGACTGTTGAGCTACTCAATTCCCCTCTGTGTCCACTGATTGCTGTACAGCAGATTTTCTCCAGAGTGCTCAGCGGCATCCAAGTTTCTTTTTATCCACTATACCTGCTTCTATAGCAGAGCGGAGGCATGAGAGGATTATCACTTAGCTTAACCTTCACTCAGGCGAAGAGTACAAAGGCATCATTGACCTGCCGAGTATGTTCAGACACATTAAGAAAGAAAAAAAATCAATGTGTAGTGTCAGTGATTTCTTGCCAGATCAGTAGTAAATCGCCATTACATCACTATTGTGACCTCATGGCTAGACTCTCGGGTATAAGAGGTTTCCATTAAAGCGTGAGTCACAGGTGAACACCAGTCGCCATCACATCATAGGTCAGCACACAAGCAGTCAGGTAATGTGCATACATGTTAGAAAAATACCAGCTCTGCAGAAGAAACGTGACAGGAAGTCTGATGAAGGCGTCCAAGTCTTGCTGTCCACAACCTAGCAACTAGGAGACATTTGGTGAATAGAGAATGATTTTGCTGATCAATATTCTCGTGTTCATGCCCTTTGCACAGTCGGCTACACACATCTATAACCTCCTTCACACACAGCTGAGCCAGTACAGCTGTGGAGGCAATTATCCGGCCTCTAATGACGTATTTTGTTTATCGCTTGCTTTGAAACATTAGATTCCATTTAACCCGTGAGAACCAGCACGAAAGGAAAAATGTTTGATATGATTTTCATGATTTTTACCTTTTATAGTTCCACCTTCAATACATATAAACCATTTCATACAACGCTAAAAATACAATAAAGAAAGTTATTTTTCCATGTAATTAATGCTCAATGGTCTTTTTTGTTGTTGTAATTAACACAGTTCTCGGACTTGATACTATCAAATAGTTGTGGAGGAATTCCTAACGGTTTTTCTCTGTGATATAATCAGCGTCTATTATTATTAAGGTTAGAATACATCCATCGTCTGCCTACTTCTATAACCCAGATAGACCTTCTCCATTAAATAAAAACTACCTGTTCCATCAAGAAGATCTAACCTTACTGAGTCTGTCTGCACTTTGAATGGTACGAGTCAACATCCAATAGATTACTTGGGTTTACTATGGCGTTAAATGGATAATCATATAGGGGGTGTATCACACTCTTCTGAGGTTGCAGAGACCGGGAAGTGTCCTTAAGAATCGACGTCGCATCCCACTGTGTTCCAAATGTATGGCTGAGTCGACTCTCATCGATCGAGTTATATCAGATACATCATGTCTCCAAAGCCTCTTCCTTCACATGGACTGTGTGGACCAAAGAAATTCCTTCAGATACTGGCGCTGTCGGCAGGATCTCACCAGAAAGAAGAAGATTGGTATATGCAAACCTCTTTATTCTTCGCCTTTCCCATGTCTGAGTTTGACACAACAGTACAGCATGTTCTTGACCAAAGAAATTCTTTCACAATAATAACTAATTGAATTTTTTTTTTCCCTGATGGCAGTGTAATAAAAACTTTAAAAGTGAATGTGTTTCAATGGGGACATTTTTGTACTTAACATTAAGATATAAATACTAAATGGACTGTACTTATGTAGCACTTTTCAGCACTTTACGATGTGAGCAATCATCCACCCTTTCACACAAACATTCATGCAGTGAGCGATAACCGGTCTCACCACCATTCACACAACAACGGAACAGCCATTGGGACCAACTTGGGGTTCAGTGTCTTGCTCAAAGACACTTCGACATGTGGACTGCAGTGGCCGGGGATCGAACGACGACCTGCAGATAGGTGGACGACCGCTCTACCAACTGAGCCACCGTCGCCCCCAAGATGAAGAACAATTTTGTGTTCAAGGGGAATTATGTGCATATTACAGGGCAGAGGTTTAAATGACACAATCCTTCTAATATTCCCAACCTTTCCAAAACCAATAACAAATACCTTATAACATCAAAATTATCACGATAAAATAAAATTTAAAAGTCAAAAATGTCTCTAGTAACACGTAAGGGTAAGGGTTATATGAGTTGTGACACATGGACCACCGCACTCAGATTCAAATACCTTCACGCGGTTGATGTTGACTCCGCTCATGCTGCCGCTGCGATCGAGGAGGAAGATGAACTCGCCATGAACCTTTCTCAGGTCTGAACTGATAGACTTGAGGTCAGGGCAAAAGTTCAACATAACCACAGGGTTGTGGAGGATGTCCTTGTGGAGCCGTCTGTGAATGATATCTACCTGGAAAATGAAAAATCCTAAATTATAGGCAGGTTTAGCACCTGATGAACACTGGACTCCTGAGGACGTCAGAGGGACGCCGCTGAGCAGGTATTAGACAGAAGACCCACACACACACACTCACACACACACACACACGCATACAATAATTGTAGGTGCAGGAGTTTCCAGGTAGAACATGAACATGATGAACCTTAGGGGTGTTTCCATAGAAACACACTTTTATGGATAAGTGCTCGCTCTGGTTCTGTTGTTTCAGTCTGCTGGTCACTAACAAGCATCAGAGCAGAGAAGTGAAAATACATACATATATATATATATATATATATATATATATATATATATATGTATCTTTTATGTCTTTTATGAGTCCTCTATATATATAGACGACTCATAAAAGACGATAAACAGCACAGGTTGCACAAGATAATAAATCAGAACTACTATAAACATTAACAAAAAAAAACATACAAATGCAAAAGCTGTATTGTAATTACTGAACAAATCATTATGTGAAAGAAAAATGTTAGACAACAGATGTCGTATGATGGTGTAATTGCCGTTGACAGCAGGCGGGCGAGCCATAGCTAGCCTCATTGCCCAGTAACCGCCTTCAGCGTTTGACTGTATTGACTCGTTCATGTATTAATCATGCAATTATGTCTGGTTAGATTAGATGATGAGATAGACTTAGCATGATAAAATTAGATTTGCTTTCTGATTTCTCTACAGCTGTTACTTGCAATTGAGAAAAATTTATTTTTGCTAAATGCAATCCCATAAATTTTCCCCGCAAAATTGTTGAACATAACATTTTTGCTGCTAACTCTTGTCATAATGGAAAAAACAGCTAATTGGATTAAAAAAATAAGTTATTCCCCTTTGATATTTTGTTGTGGAGGGAATTTAAAAGTATTCACACGTATATTTATATAGAATGTTATTGTATGCGGAAGATACTGTACAATTAATTCGATTTCCATTAAAAAAACATGTCATTGGTGGGATTAGCTAGTGAGATAGCCACCCCTAGCTAGCTGGAAATAGATTCATTTAATAATTTTTCTTCAGCTTTCAATTGAATTTGAAAATAAAATTGATTTTGTGAAGTTGTTATTCCACAAAACTAGGTTATTGCTAAATCTTATTATAATTAACAAACTATTGCTAAGCTAACTGGCTTGCGGTTTTAAAGCCTATAATGTATCTAGTTGTTAGTTGTTGTGGTTTAGTTGAAAATGTATACACATAAGAAATGTAATATATACTTGGTATGTAGAAATCACTAATTTCCATGAAATTTGTCTTAATGGTGAGATTAGCTGGTGAGATAGCCACAGTTAGCCTCAGCTAAAGCTACAATTACATTTACCACAGTGCCAGGTTTCATTTACCATGACTTAAAATTCATATCAAATTAGTACATTTCTACATTTCATCAATTAATCGACCATAAAGGGTGGACACAGTGGTTTGAACACCTGAAAAAGTTGTTGGAGTCCAATTCAATCTTCTGCTGCTCCTGATGAGGCTTTTTTTCTTGGGAGCAGAACCATGACTACATTGGCAGAATTTGAGCTACCAGTCTCTGGTTTTACAAGACCAGTGCTCTGAACCCTTGAGCTATGGAGCCTCCTTGTACAGTCAAGCCAATAAAACTGCGAGAATACTAAATATCAATATTGATAATGTTAATTATTTCTTGAGGCTAAGTTAGAAAGGAACTGTTTCAACCATCTAGTCAATTAAAATGATAAAATCTGATTGCATTAGATATCAGAAAATTATGAAAAATCTCTGCAGGCTCTGAAAAACTACAACTACAAGTTTTGTGAATTCTTCACGTTTCTGGACTTTTTTAGTTGAGGCACTTATTTGGAAGTCTCATTTTGTAATCGCACACTAATTCAGCAACTGTTTTAGAAAAGGACTTAAAACTTTCCTTTTTACCAGAACCTATAACTTTAATTAACATTGCTGCTTTTTGGTCAGGTTTGTATATAGTTATTATTTTATTTTTTAGTGATGCTTTTATCTTTATCTCTATGTATCTCTATATATCTTTATGTATTATTATTATTATTATTGTTTTCCTTCATCCATTCGACAGTATACAGTAATTATATATGGTGCAGAAGTCAATGACAATATAAGTTTGTTTTCATACTGCTAACCCTAACCCTATAACTAAATTGTCGAGTTATTCATCTGTGATGTTAGAGAGGTTTAATATGCCGGCTGGTTATTAGACTAACTAAAGTTGAGCTAACTAACTAGCCTAGCTACTCAGCTTGTGCTGATGTAATTGCAAATGCACTGTTAATGTGGTTTCTGTGTAAAGTTAAAGTGGATACTGTCACACTTTGTACTTAGATAGTATTCACATAAAAAATTTAGATGAGCACATATGATTATATGCCTTGTTTTGATGTTTAGTTATTAGTGATGGCTCGGACTTATTTTGTTTTGTTTTTCTGTTTCTATCCAAAAAATGGGTGCTAATTTACTTATGTGCTACATCGTTTTTATTTACTACTTTTCAAGTAAAGAGCATAAATTCCATGACCGTTTGTTCCCTGACCCGATCCGTATAGTGGTCAATATCCCAATCACCAGTTTTAAAGGGTCAATAACTAGATATTCCAAATGATGTCAGTGATGCCATCAGTTCAGGTATGTGGTGCAGAGACTGACGTCACACTCACTTTCCTCTCATTGCTGGAATCCTTCTTGGTGGCTTTGATGAAATCATTCCGGCCGTTAAGATACTCATCATACTCCTGTTGCATCATGTCTCCATTCTCAATGAGCACACGAGGCAGATGAGGCTCTAGAGTTAATCAGTGCGTCAGGACATAGAAGTGAAGATTATAGAACAGACAGAAAAATGCCTGACACTGAAAGGAGGCGGCAGGAGAGAGTAGGATAGTATGGAGATCCATAATGTTGTTATTATTCTTGTATTGTTGGGAGAATCAAGAGGTGATGGCAGATGGAAGATTAAAAGAAAACACTGAGAGAGAAAAAAAAAAACATAAATAAGTAATATATTTAAAGGATCCTGGAGTAAAACCCCCAACCCAATATGTTCCCCGGGCGCTTCAAAAGTGATGCCCACTGCTCCCAAAGAAAAGGGTCCAATGCAGAGAACTGCATTTCATTCAAGATGAATGAAGTATCTATTTTTATACGAAGTATCTATTTTTACAATAAAAAAAAAAGCATTTATCAATCTTACTATTAAATTGCTTTCTATATGATATTAAATATGCCTTGAAATTTATCTTGATGACCCCTTCAGAGAGCCTATAGTGTTTTATGTGGCAGCTATGTAGCCGTTGTCTCTGGGCGTTAAGCTGCCCATACACATCATCGCTTGTAAGCGATGACACCAATGCATTCCCGTAATGCTGCTCTACTTCCTCTATCTCTCTGCTGGAGCTGAGCATCCATGTTGTGACGGAAAATGCAGCAACAGCCTCTGCAGAATTACATTTCCGTGCAGAGGCTGCAGGTCAGGTTTATGAGCGAGACCTTAATAAGAAAACCTATTGGATCATTTGTGCCATGGCTCATTCTTACCTCTGGGAGACAACTGGCCATGCACACTATAGGTTAAGACAACCGTGTGAAAGAGACACAAGCACAAGGGGGGGGGGACTGGTGCTGTACACCCACACAATAGAGTGTGGCCTAGCTGGTAATTCATACAATGTCAACAGATGAACCATTTATGTTTCTATTGAGGTGCTCAAACAAATTGAAGCCGTGATTCGCTTAACACCTGATCTGATTAAAGCTTAATACAAAAAATGTTGTAGGAGAAACCTGACAGAGTTGCACTAATTCATTTCAAAATATTGCACTACGATCAGAGGACTGACTAATGGCAGTAGCCGTGAGTGACTGGAAGCTGTGGACCTACCGCTGGGGTAGATGAGGATTTTGACTGGACAGTCATACGTGTACTTGTCAGCCAGAGTGATGACGACGCTGGTGGCAGAGCGAGCCAAGGGGTCTGCATCAGCTCGGATGGCATGAGACGGGCTCTCCACGCCTACACAGAGACAACCACAGTACGTCAAACAACCAGTCCCGCTGACATGACTCGCATATCTAAGGGCACACATTTCCATATGGTCAAGACAACTTATGTCTTGAGGCGTTGTTGAAGTTTGACAAACATGAAGAATAAAAAATGTGACAATTTCCCCCTAGCTGTATATTTTTGAGAAGATGTAAATGTGAAGTTACTTGGCTTAGCATAAGGACGTGATACTGAAAAAAGACTGGAAACAGCTGGACTATCTCTGCCCAAAGGTAACAGCATCTGCCAACTGCCAGCTCAAATAGTCCCCATATCAAACAAATGTTTGGTGTTGACCTCGGCAGCAGAGCTCGCTGAAGTAGCTACCAGCAGATCGTTGCATTGAGATATACCGCATGATGCGTTCAATGTCTATTGTGGACAAATTGTGGCTCCATGAAACCACAATTTGTTGTTCTCTCTCTTTAGTCTATGTACAGATTAAACAAATAATTTATAAATTCTTAGAAGCAAGGTTTTCAGATGCTGCCACCTTTGAACAGTGTTAAACTGGCAGTTTCTTCCCATTTTCAGTCTTGATGCTAAACTAAGCTAACCTTCCATTGGCTTAATCTTCATTAGATTAGCAGAGAGTTATTAATCTTATCATCTAACATGGTGTAAAAAATTTAATTACGATATCTCCCAAAGTCATTCAACAAATTAAATGTTGCTCACTAATTTAAATAAAATATAAAGCAAACAGTGACGTAGTTGACAGTTGGCTAAAAAAACTTTCAAACCTTGCTATTTATTTGGTTTATTGGAGAAAGAAATAGTAAATATTAAACCAAAGCTTACAAAAACAGTTTAAATAGCCTAATATAGGAGTTAATAAATTTTTTTTTTTCCAAATTCAACTCAGAAATGCGACTTTGACCGACTCCTGCAGGCTCAACATTATTCAACGTCCTGAAAGAGTCACATTTGTAAATCAGATGTAAGCCAACGTTCATAGACTTTCTTAATTGGTAGTTTGTTTCTGTTAAGACCAACATTTACATAAAAGTTTTATGCCTGAAGTTGGAAACGTGGACCAGTGCTGAGTCAAAAGCAAAAGAAAAGTTGTTCAAATCTAGGAGGAGGAAGCATGCAGCGTCTATGAAAAAAGCAACTGGCAGTGAAGCATGGCGGTGGCTCAGTGATGTCCTGGGGCTGCTTTGCTTCTTCATGTGCTTGAAACCTGCTGCATGAAGAAAGTAGGACGGATTCTATCAAGTATCAGGAAATCCTAGAGGAAATCATCTTGCGATCTGTGGAGAGTCTGAATCCGAGACATCATTGGACATTGCAAAAGGGCACTGACTCCAAGCAGACCTCAAAGTGCACCAAGGCTCCGTGTCAGAAGAAGTCGTTGCTGTCACAGCTGCCTGACATGAATCCTAGGGGGAGTCCCTGGTGGGATTTGAAGGAGGTGTTCGCAGCAGGTAAACCCATGAATATTGCAGAACTGGAGGGCTTTGCCAATGAGGACTGGACCAAGATTCCTCAGACAGGTTGGCAGACGCTGGTGTCTGGCTGTGGATCACACTTATAGAAGGTCATGATAGCGAATGGCTCTCTGAAAAGTACCAGAGATCTTAGGGGGTTGAATAATTCTGAGTCTACAGGAATCAGTAAAAGAAGCATTTTGTGTTTGACTTTGGAACAACATTTGCAATTTCTGTTGCATTGAGCTATTTAACCTGTTCTTGCTTGATGGAGGTTGAATACATTTGCTTCCAACAATATTCAAACACACAAACATAATTAAATGAAATTTTCAATAAACAATAATACCAATACAATTTTCTTTTCTGCACCTCTCTGCAGGAGGCATCCTTATTATATGTTCTTATTACAGACAAAAACTTCTAGGATGCGGTTTCAAGGAAACACATATGTTTAATCTCTGACCTGCAAGAAGATATGGAGCCCGTATCTCCAGCTGGAAGTTAAACTCGTAGTCCATGGAGTTGATGGTCTCCTCCTCCAGAAGTGAAGTCAACCACAGCTGAGTAGAGCTGGGAGTTTGATCATGAGGACTTGAAGCATAAGGATTCCTGTCCCGCCTAAATGTAGTGAAGCAGAATATAACCATCTCGAATTAACATGAATATCAATGTGATCAGTTTCCATCCATACAGACATGCATTTAGGGCTTTGGCTCCAAATTTTTCTACTTAATTGATGTATTTTCTTACGATCTAGAGAAGTTTGGTGATAGTCCTTGCTCCTCATTGATGGTCCGTTGTACCCAAGGCGTGCACACAGGGGGTGAAGAGACCATGATGCCTCCGCTGGGCAAGGTAGAGAGCTCAGAGGAGGTACTAACCAGAACATGGACCGTCTCCATCGGTGGGATGATCCCAAGGTTAACCACCAACACTGTCCTCTCCAAATCTTCATCCATAACTATGTGTCCTGGATCACCAGACGAGATTAATAAAAATTTAAAAAAAACTTTTTTTTCCACTTTCCTCAACTTGTATGATCATCCAGTCATTTCTGATGCATTCAATTTCTTTAGTTAAAATGACTTTAACCATTGAAGCAGATTCCTTCTCTGATTTCATCTTGATTCTACTCTTAAATTGTTTGTAAAATATATTTTTAACCAAAAAGATACCATGATGACACATTTAAATGCTGTGAAAAATTAATTTCCCAGTTTTTACCCTCAAATTTTTCACTTACAAAGTTTTAATTTCTTATTATGTACAAACTGTTCTTACAGCAAAATTTGGACAAATGGATAATAATCAAGTTCGCAAAATATTCTTAAAATAAAAAAATAAATAAACAAGTCATAAAAAAAATATTTGATTATCATTGGCCATTCCTGGCCAATGATGACATCACTCATTGAGGGCATGCATACATGCAAAAAAAACACAGGATTTCTCCTCCCACTCTTCTGATTCATGTTGCATCGCTACGAACTGGACATGTATCTGAATTAGTATGAAATGGGAAGAAGTCCCACAAATAGCAATATTAATTCATTAATACCTTAAACAGTGGTTTCAGACTATACAAAAAAGAAATCATTCAAGCTCACTTTCACATCTACAGAAAATTTAGTCTCAATTCATCAAGCCAGACAACCTGGCGGTAACCCACTTGAACATGGGGGGGGACCTGCAACCACAATACAGAAAGGTTCCAAGTTCCAAGGCGGATTTAAACCTGGAACATTCTTGCTGTGAAGTAATAATGCCACCCACCAGGCCACTGTGCTGAGAAAGATGAATATAAATAGTGGTTCATTGGTTTTTTTCTAATTTATCTTAATACACTAAATTTATAACTAAATTTATTTTAGTGATATTACATGACTGACATTTTCCAAAAATGAAAAAAAATTCATATACCCCCCTGTAGGACCCCAAAGTAGCCCTAGGGATACTTTGGAGATACAAGTTGTTGAAAGAAACGGCAAAAGTTGCATGACCTAAACCCAAAACAATTAGCTCAAAGACACTAAAATTGATGGCTAATTGCAGAATGAGATGATAATTATCTGTAGGTTCATCATTACAAGTGACTTCTTTCACATTTGATCCAAAATAACAAAAAAAAGATTTAACCTCACCACTGCCACTCTGTACGGTTCCATTCAACGTGTTGCAGCAATCCAGATAACAGTCCTCAATTTTTGCCTTGTCTTTGATTTGCAATGTTATAATCTGGCTGGATATCATAGACTCGAATCCAACAACAATGGAATTTTCCTCCATTGGATAAATGAAGAGCCCTGACAGGCAACAGGACAGGGAAAAAACATGTTTACTGGTCAGAAATAATAACAATGAATGGTATGTAATGTGTACTGGGTTCTCAACAAATTAGTATCCCCTCATTGAGGTTCTCACCCTCAATGGCATGATCCTCAATATTTTCATAGGTCAGAGCGGCTGTCATAGCCAGAGTATAACCTCGGACGCAGGAAGTGATGTCAGAGACACTGAGGGGCAGAGCGGTCCAATTCTCCTTGTTGATGAGTCCAGGCATGGTGCTGGTTTTCAAGATTCTGTAGTCAAATAAGTGAAAAAGGAAATTATTTCATTAGTTGTGTTCTATTAAATAAAGAGTGTGGACATGAAAATATATGAACTGATTGGATAAATTAAGAACAAGAAAAACAAGAAGATGAATTCACTCCTGTCTCAAAATAGCTCTGCGTTATGATACCTTTCCATCAGAACTATTCAGCAATTTCTGCTGCAGTAAAATCTCCACATCCTCAACTTTGCGTCCTCCAGCTCTGCCTCCTGTCTTTTGGTCAATACTACCGTCTCTAAACCATCCAGCAGAGCTGCTGTCACTACCATCTTTGAAACCTTCACTCTTGCTGCTACTCTTCCGTCACAGACAACAGCTGACACCCATCTCCTCTCACTCCAACCTTGCCCACACTACCTCTTCACCATTTTTCCACACTTCCCGTTTCTCTGAACAGTTGACCCCAAGCACTGAAACTGCTGCACCTTCTTGCCCTCTGAATCATCACCATCCTCACTGTTCCACCTGCCTCCCTTTCATTAATAATAATAATATTAATGAAATATTACAATATTACAGAAGCTAATGTTAGCTTCTGTTGCTAACACCATTGGTTCTTCCATTTGGCGTAATAAACCAAGCTAACAGTCTTGTCTAGATGGTTAGAGAGCTAGGCATATGTTCTACCTTAGTAAAGATTAAAAGAAATTGTTGAAGTGTTATTTTAGCTTTGGTGTTTTAACAGTATGAGAAAGTTTATTCAGAATTTATTGACCATGGATGGTCCTCTCCTTACCCAATGGGACAATAGATTTTTACACCAAAAATCTATTGTCCCATAATAGTTTGACTCTCTTTTTCCATGACCTACCCCTCGAAGTTGGAGCAACGTTAGTATAATGTTCTAATATTAAGAAAAATTTTGTAGCATAACAATAAGTATGGGAAATAACAACAGAGAATCTTCAAATAACTTTAAAAACTATTTTTCTTAACCACAAAAAGCAAAATTCTCGTGATAGTTGACCATTATCATATGACTCCTGGACCATGAAAACCTACCCTCAGAGGTTAGAGGTAGTCATATTAGCATTGTTAATGGTTTGTTTTTTTAAGAAAAAAAGATCCCGTACTTTTGTTGTTTTGTACAGAAGCGCATTGCATTCACCAAATAACACAAAATTCAGACAGCTTAATTATGAGAAAAGATCTCGTAATTACGAGATACGGATCTCATTAAAGATTTCGTAATTATGACATACGTATCTCATAATTACGAGAAAAGATCACGTAATTACGAGAAAAGGAAGATATGTTTGTTTGTTTGCACATCCCCTGTAATTTCACAGGCTGTATGACACATTCGTGTTTGGCCACGTTATGATGTTTCAATATTGTTTTCCACATGTACCAGCAGCCAGGATTGAGGAGTGATATATATTTTCTCGTATTACAAGAATTGTGAGACATTTATAAATGTCAGGATGCTGGTATATTTATACGTTTTATCCCATTACGGACAATAACCACAATAACGCATGCGCAATGATAAGCACAGTGGCGGAAGCAATGACAGCCATTCTTCTGGAGCGACGGAGACGTCTATATATAATTAGATATGCTTGGTAGTTAGGATGAGCATCGAAATGCTCATTCTGTTCAAGTTTATAGTAAACAAGCTGCAAAACGTAGGTTTCCCAACATAATAAGTAGAGCAAGGTCGCTAACGGTGGAAAACACTAATAAAATAACGTCCCAAAATCACTGGTGAAAGTACAGATACAGTTACAGTTGTGTGATCATATGAGGGCATGTGCAAACAAACAGTCATTATGTAATTATGAGATCCATATCCCGTATAACGAGATCTTTTCTCGTCATTACGAGATAAGGCATTTGAATTTTTTTTTTTGGGTGAATGCAATGCGCTTCCTTAGTTTTGGGGAATAATTAATGGGGTTTTTTTTAGCAGAGTTACTTATGAACAACTAAACAGACATTAATCAAATTTGGTGGAAGGATAGTCAGACAAGAATCCATGTAATACTTGCTATAACTTTCTTTTAAACAACAAAATAAGGAATTTCCAGCATTTTCCAGAACTAGACGTCGCTAAGAGAGCGTAGAACTCCAAGTTGTTTAGTTTCTCTATTATGTCATTAGACAGAAAATAATTGGTTCCATAATAGTTGGACCATCTATTTCCTGGACCATGAAAACCTACCCATAGAGGTTAGAATCACGTTGGTATCATCATTCAAGAAAACGTACATTTTCTTTCATGGTGCGTACCACATTTTTATACATAGTTTTATGGCTTTTACTTCTGTTGAATAACTGGAATGTAATTGACAAAATTACTTCCTCCTTTTCTACATGCCAAAATCTTCTACCCAGTTTCATTAAAACCTGTCAGGTAGTTTATCAATAATAGATGGAAATGGTGCAAAAATGGGAAAAAGAAAAAAAAAAAGGCACTTGGACTTAGATCCATCTAATTAAAATTTCATAAGCTCTTCTTTTCCACCAAGTTTCATGAAAATCTGTGAGCCTGTTCTTGTGTCATCCATGGTGGAGGCTTTTGAACAATGTAATATTACACATTCTATAAAAGGGTGTGTCTAACACTTTGGAGCTCAATATCAGCTAATAAGCTTTCATTGTCTCTCTTTTTTTTAGTTACCTAGCAATAACAACAGACACAGTGCGGGGTCTCATTAGGCTCTAGGAGTAGATGAAAGCAGGTATCTAGACGACAACTCAGGCTTGCAGACCTTCAAAATGAATAATTCTGAGCAATATGATCACCCATCCAAAGAGCCTTATGATGGGTGACACAGATACTCTGAGCTTTTGAGGTAAAGGTCACAGCAATAAAACAAATACATGGCGGTGTCATCACTGGTGAAAACAGAAACTTAAGCTATATTGAGATGAATGCTCAGGGAGAAAAGCAGCACAGCTAATTATGTAATTGCCAAAATAAAATTATCTGCTGCTTCAGGGCTGTGTTTCATTGTTGATGTTGTCTCCTTAACCAGCAAAAGTGGTTTTTAGTAGTCAAGGGTCTGCGTTCTACGAGACCAGGGCCCCAGCACAGGCTTGATAGGAGGCGTTATGACGAAAGCAATTACCATAGAGACAGCCCTGCTTGCCTCCTTGTCTGCAGAATGAACAGTAACATCTCTCAAGTGTGCCTTTATTTTTGATACTGTGACTGATTGCAATTAAAACTCCAGGCACTCTTCCTGGCAGAAAACCAAACCACCTGTCACTAAGGAAATTCAAAAGAGGCCCAATTGGTTTCCACGGCGGACACCCTGCTCACGCTCCAGAAGAAGTGCCCCAGGATCAATACCAAATCTGATTGGTCTACCTAATGGTCAAACCTGGGTTTGAGGCACCACATGGTTATTTATAAGGAAAAGGTCATACAGATGTAATTACAGACTATTTAGGGTGTCCGTCACAACAGTGCCATCATGTGTCCAGTCATGCCCTCGTGCCAAAATAGAGTTAATATCCTCATACAGGTGGATAGCAGACTCTGAAAGGTGAACTGCAAATTCCTAATTGTTGCAGCACTTAAAAAACAAATAGTGTAAAATTGAATATAAATCTCATACAGTAGGTATATAATATGAATTCAATTGCAAGATAAGTTAATAATATCCAATATAAGGTTTCCATGAACTGTACTGCAGGTTCTTTTTTTTCCCTAAGGTATCCTTTTCTTTGCAGTCTTCCAGCTTATAGAAATTAGTGTTAAAAGTGACAGTCCCAGGATGCTTCCCTTCTGGTTGGCTCTGCCGTATGAGTCACCCTGCATCCTCTAGGGGTTTGTTAAAAGACCACTAAACCATCAAGTCTCAACATTTTCTATCAGCGTTGTCACACTGCTCTGCTCTGCTCTGCTCTCATTAGTGCAGAAAACAGTGAGCAGATGTGGCTGCACCACCTGTTGGGAAACATTAAATTGAGATTCCTCACCTGTAGTTTTATCCAACTGACTGGTCAACCCTTTACTCAAAAAATGTCGGGGATGTTTAATTAATTCAAAAGATACAATGCGGCAATAAAAATGCAACTGTAATAATCACATTATCAACCTCGTCATCCTACCTCTCATTTGTGTCAGCAGGCTGTGCGGCGAGGATCTGTCTCTGACAGAAGTCCACTTATCATGGAAGATATTCTCCTCCTCTCTCGACCTCTCTCTGCTCCTTTTTTGTTCTCTCTCTGTGGCGTAGAGGGAATAGGAGTGCAGCTGCCACAGGTGGCAGGAGCTACAGATGCTGCGGACACCTCGCCAGTGTGAAGCAAGGGATGGGAAGGAGCTGCCGCAGCAGTTGGTTCGTGCACAGCAACATGTGGTTGCAAACACTGTTTCATTTATTCTCCTCTTCCTACTCCTCCTCCTCCTCCTTATCCTTCCTTCTCCCTGTGGATACAGGAGTTGGAGGGCTTTGAGGGAGAGAGAGAGAGAGAAAGAGAGAGAGAGAGAGAGAGAGAAAGAGAGAGAGAGAGAGAGAAAGAGAGAGAGAGAGAAAGAGAGAGAGACAGAGAGAGTGGGGGCTGAGACCGAGGTTCCAGTCCTTCCAATGAACAACCCCCTTTTTCCCATCAGATAAACACTCACAGCATCAGCACCACCCACTCACTCCAGCCCTCCTTCATATCGATGACAGCTGGAGCCATTCAGGTATCTTTTCCCATACTTTGGATCATATGTACTGCAACACTAGGAGAGTGCAAAACAAATGGTGTGGTGGATGATGGAGCATCACATGCCCCTTAAATCACCTTTAATCTCCTTCTTCCTCTCTCCAGTGTGATTGGAAAGCTCCTCATGTTTTAAATCCATTGTGGGTGTTTGGCTGCCACTATGTTTAGTGATCACTACGTTTGATCCTTCTGTTTTCTTGCACGGTTACCATGACGATTAGTGTGTGTTTATAAATTCATTTTGGTAGTCATGAAAATCAAGATGGTGTCTATGTGTGTGTGGGAGTGAGTGTGTGTGTGTGTGTGTGTGTGTGTGGCTGTGTGTGTGTGTGTGTGTGTGTGTGAGTGTGTGTGTGTGTGTGTGGTTGTGTGTGTGTGTGTGTGTGTGTGGATGAGTGGGTTGGCTGAAACATCCGCCTTCAAATTGAATTAACCTGCAGCCAATAAAGCTCCTTTCACCCCTCCCTTCTATCCGCTTGCTGTCTCTTTACAAACCTCTCAGACTGGCTGACACGCCGACATACACACTCGCCCACTTTCTGTCTCACAACAAGCAAAGAGCACGGAAGTTAAACTCCACTTAAATGGAAAAATGGTTATCCAATACCTAAATCCCTAGTGTGAAAAAGTATTTTCCTCCATGGAGTCTAAATCCAAAATCTATAAAACTCAATTTAATAGCCTACTGCTTGCAGCTGGACCAGAACCACCCAGAACCGATCATTACGAGCCCTGATCAATCACATCATCACTTCTATAGACCACTTTCAGAAACAGGAAGTTGGCTCATAGGCAACACACTGTGACAAAATCAAAAGAAATCCCAGAAGGTGATTAAAATACACCAGTGTGGAAATGGTTATAAAGCTCTTTCTAATGGTCTGGGACACCCATGATCCAATGTCACAAAAGATCCAAAGATAGCACCCAAGGAACTTCAGGCCTCTCTCACATCAATAAAGGTCAGCGTTCATTGCTCCACTATCCCAAAGACGAATACCAGGACTCCTAGGGAAAGTGGTGAAGAGAAAGCCACTGTTCTACCGAGAATTGAATTTCCTCGCAGTTGTAATAACTGAGGGAAACATGAATGCTGCTCTGTACTGGAAACTTCTGAGGAAGAATATCAGGTCCTCAGTCTGTGCATTGTAGGTCATGCACAACTGGGTAATACAGCCAGACACAGATCACAAGCAGAATAGTCAAAGTCTGGACCTGACCTGTTGATCTTGTGGGGAAAATTCTCAATTTTGGCTATTGCAGTGTGGATTGCAGTGGCGGTTATAGCTTGTGAGCCATTTGTTTTGTTATAAATCCTTTACTACTAATACAAGCTCTATTGTAGTTACACATCAGATCGTCATTCATTATATTAATGCCAAGTTCTTTAATTGAAGTGTGTACTGTATAGCAAACTATAATATATGGTATGCTACATAATTTAGATTAATCATTTTCAGCATAGACCTAGCTTTTAAGAAGATAAAACCTAGGGTTTGTATAATACAATACATGAATACATATTTATTTACTTATGTTTACTGGTTTGCTCACATATCTGACTATGTTATAGCTTTAACTTAAAAAATTGCTCAACTGAGGATCTCATTTGATTATAGTTGCTTATATTAATTATGAAAAAATGAAGAAAAAGACCATTAACAGGTATTTATTTGCAATGTATCCAATCACTCGCTTTTAATTCATTACTAATACATTATCAATAATTATGACCAATTCTGTAGGCTGTATACAAACCTTAACGATGCGTTGTGGACACCACTACTTTCAGCTCTGCCCCCACCTGGGGTCTGGCCACCCCATTGCAAAAATCTTAGCACTGTCCCTGCAATGAGCTCAAGATATGGTCAATACAGATAACTTTTCTGAAATCAACTAGCTTAGATGTGTTGGAGTTATACCTATTATCATGATGATGTGTAATTATATCCAAAATTTGTTCCTGTTGTTGAGAGAAAAACGGAATGTTTTCACCAAGTGGCTCATAGCACTGCAACCAACACATATTATTATTATTATTATATTACTGTACAAATAAGTTTGCATGATCAATGAAGCTGAAGTCGGAGTGGGCGCCCCTTGTCTTCTCGCAAATAAGGGGGGCGCTCTCTCCAACCATCTTAATTGACCCACATGTTGATGTCATAATTTACATGACGTGCAGTATGAGCAATAGGAAACCCATCGGCGATGTCACCATTTAGATTTTGTTTAACTGACACACTACGTGCGCCATGCTTCCCCGGGAAAGATGCCGCCCCGGGCAACATGCCGACCTAGACGACCGCCAATGTGATCCATAGATAAATCCACCACCGGTGCAGTGTTTGTCCGGGGTGTTTTACCAGAACGAAAAAAACTTATGGAATCACTTTATAATAAGACCTTATACCTTTATGAAGGGTTTATAAAAAGTTTATAATGTGGTTATAAACGGGCTTGTAAACACTTTATAGATAATCAGTTAACTTTTAATAAACAGCTTATAACATAGCTCTCAATTTATTAGTGTGGGTCACTATATGGCAGTATCAAGTCAGCAGTACAGATAAGTGCGGTCACTATTTAGCAGGCATCAGGTCTCTGATACCTTTGATATCAAATTTATAGTTATAGCATTTTATTGATGATTTGTAAAGTGTTTGCAACTTGATTAGTAAACTATATATGACTAATTTATAAATCCTTCATAAGGGTAGTCTGATTGTAGAGTGGTACCAAACGTTTTTAAATTCCTTAAACAAATTGATTGTTGGACAAACCACATGCTTTCAGTGGCCCTCTTGCTATACAGATGATTTTATCATTTTCAGCTTATTACCAATTCCATGTTTCCATCTTAACAACTTACACCTTTTGTGGAAAAAAATTAGTTTTGTTTTGTTTTGATAATCCTTTCTAACTAACGGCAAATACACCTAATTTTTTATGTTGCGGTAGGAAAACGTTTTCTTCTGATGGCACTTGTTTGATTAGTTGATTCATTGTCTCAGAAACACAAATCATTAGTTCCGTAGTAAAGCCCTGACTTAATAGCTAACATTCTACAATTGGTCAGTTAATCAATAGGCATAATATTTATATGTAGTTATCTTATATCTGCAATTAGAATCTGTGTTATTTTTTTATTATTAAAAGAAAAATTTGAATATTAGGTGTGATGGTACTGTGGTCTAATTTAGAAAAGAGATTTTCAAACTCAGAAAGTTTA
The DNA here is from genome assembly GCA_009660295.1 of Lophius piscatorius. Lineage (NCBI taxonomy): Eukaryota > Metazoa > Chordata > Actinopteri > Lophiiformes > Lophiidae > Lophius > Lophius piscatorius. The sequence goes on from VRLP01005641.1 coordinate 20,428, forward strand.
AAATGAATAACATCTGCGATATTTTTTCTTTTGGGAAATTGGAAATTTCAAGTCAGTACTGTCTGACGAATTGGAAAGCACTAGCATTTGAGCACTCAACCTCTACCTCTATCTGAAGGGCTTATCACAAAAGATGGTCCGCAAGGACACGATGGTATGACAAGGGGAAGGTGATATTTTTACTGCTTAATGGAAGAGTCAGCATCTGAATTCAAATTTGGAAGAGAATGTCAGGAAAATTAAGTCAATCCTGGATGGTTGGTCGCTATCAATGACGTGAGCATGATGAAGGACAAATAACATAACAGTACATCACCACAGAGATGGGTTTACCCCAGTTACTCGCCACAAACCAAATACAATAGTAAGCGTGTCGGGTGTTGGAGAAACTCCTTTGGCCTGATTGACATTTTCTTTAAGGCAGATCCTGGGAGATTGCTCCTGCCATTCGTAACCATGGAGACGTAGATCAAACACTTCCAACTAGAGACAAAAGTGTAATAATGGGAACACACAAGAGAGTTTCCAAGAAAGACAAATGGATCTGCAGGCATGGTGATGATTTTCAGGGATGCAAAGGGAGTGCTGCCGCTGGATTACCAGGAAAAGGTCACAATACGGCTGGGACCCTACAACACTGATCTCGATCAGACAGCATCTAGTGGTTTCAACATGGCAAGCTGTAGAGAGGACGGCACTTTTACGAAGACAATGCTCCAGCATGCATTTACATTTACAATGTATGGTAAGCATCCAGGAATGTGGATCGAAAATGGTCCAACACCTGGAGCAAAGTGGTCACCAATTTGACAGTGATGATGCTGTCATACTCCGGAACACTTTATGGAGGTTTAAGAGAATAATCTCTACAAACAAGGGTCCTTATCCTCCATGATTCTGATCTGTAGTTAGTTTATAATGTAAAAGGAGTCAGCTGAGTGTGAAGCAGCTGGTATGAGAGTCAGCACCTCTAAACCTTAGGCCCTGGTTCCCACCAAGTTGTGGGTGAGTTGCTAGCTCAAGAAAAGGAGTTTAAGTATCTTGCTGTCTTGTTCTCGAGTGATGGGAAAATGGATCTGGGCTCAGCCTTAGAGATAAGGTAAGGCGCTCCGACATCTGGAAGGAGCTCGTAGTGGAGCGGCTCCTCCTCCGTATCCAGAAAATTCTGATCAGGATGAATCCAGGCCGCCAATTGGGAGGAGACACCGAGGTAGACCCCGGACTCACTGGACCTGGAAACACAATTCCCCAGGATGAGCTGGAGAATGTTGCTGAGGAGAGGGACGCCACAACCTGACCCCTAAAAAAATGCAAGAAAATTGATGGATGGATGGATGGATGGATGGTTATGCTTAGTTTACCATTACACACAGAAAATCATGATACAACGTGCTTTATTGTTCCCTTGGGTAAATTGTTTTCTTTGCCTCGGTGCACGCATCAAATCTAGTGTTGGATTTAAAGTAGTGGTAGTAGTGTAAGTAACTGAATTACTACAGCTGTCAGATGTTGTGGATTAGAAAGTAAAATATTTCCCACTGAGTGGAGATGAAGTAATAAGTACAATCAAATAAAGCGCAAATAAATCAAATTTGTTGTTAATATAGCACTTGAATAAATATGTTTAGTTACTACCCACCGTTAATTCCGCCTCATCCTGTGGCAGATGGGTGTGTCAGCAGGTTCACAGGATGAAAAAACTAAGGTGCATTCATGTGTTCCGAAAAAACATCGTAAATTAAGTAATAAGTGAATTCAAGAGATTTGTTTTGGTCTAAAAACATGAAAGTGTTTATTTTTGTTCATCAGCTTCATATGAATGTCATAAATAATTTCGTGATAAATATCCAATGGCTCTCTATTCATTTGCTTTGTGCTGTTGTTGTGAGGCCACTAAAATTGCAAAGTTCCCCGCGCCTTTGAAGGCAGCATCGGTGGTGTGGTCCAGCTAAATCCTGGAAGCGTCACGTCGACATTTCACTCATCACTTCACATCAAACTTTGCTTAAAAAGTTGTTGGACTCAAAGTAGACGCACAATTAACGTCTGAAAATGTCCGAAGAGTCGTGGAAAGCTTCAGTCACTGTTGAAAAGGCGAAAAGTTCGCTCTCACAGGTAGCGTTACCTCATAAAAGTTTATAAAACGACATCAAAAAAGAAATTTAAGTCAATGTTAGCGTGCTAGCTTAATATGCTATATGAATTCCGCACTATTGTTGTCAAATAATGGGTTTTTTGTGTGTCCAGACTGGAATCTCAAGGGAATGTCCACCTGTCATTAAAAGAGACATAAACGGTAAATGTAATTTTCTCAGAGATTGATTTAACTATTAGTTGTGGATGTGGTTGACTGATGATGTTTCCACCTGTACAGGAAACATCATGCCGGACAAGGCTGAACATGAAGATGTGGATAAATTGGACCTGGCTGAAGAATCGCTGTTGAACAAACTGATCCGCCGCACTCTGGTGGGGAACAGAAACCAGGTGGAGATTCTGCAGCAGGATCCAACCTCCCCCCTCTACTCAGTCAAGTCCTTCGAGGAGCTGAGACTGTGAGTTCTGACAGATGAGCACGGGGACATTACCACTCGGGGAGGTAACGAAGTACAAATACTCTGTTGCTATACTCAAGTTGAGTTTTCAGGGATATCTGCGTTACTTACTACTTATTTGACTTCTTCTCCCAACATTTGAGCATATTTATCTGAACTTTATGCTCCTTACAGTTTGTAAGCACACTGTCACTTTGGTAAATTATTTTGTTTCCTGATATCAAGATCGATTCCTTACTAAATAGAAAATAATACGTTGAACAGACAATCGCTTAATGTATCTGTTAGTGTATATCATGCATGTTGAAACATGACAAGAAACATACACTAATCAGCCATAACATTAAAGCCATGTGTCTTTTCATTTAGGTCACCCTTTTGCCACCAAAAAAGCTCTGTGATATAATGTATCTATCTCCACTCTCGCATAGCCATTATTAACTTTTTCTGCAACTCATGCAAAAGGAGCTCTTCTGTGGGATCACACAACTTGGGCCAGCCTTTGCTCCCCCACATCTATCCGATCCTCTGTCAACGGACTCTTTGGATCATGGGCGTCCTAGAGTCATTAATGTACAAGGGGAGTGAAGTCTAGCGGATATTGTCTGATCCCACAGATGAGCTACTGTAGCCTATAGTGTGGCTATCTGAGAGAGTAATGACTGGTTCTGATAGAAAGGTGTCAGGACATTAAGTACATCTGAAGGTGCTTTGGTGGCAAACGGGGGACCTACACATTCTAATACAGGTGGTCTAAATGTTATGGCTGATTTTTATTTATTTTTTTCTGTTTTCCAAAAAAAATTACATTTGTTGTCTTTCGACTCTTCTAAAGTAACGAATCGTCCTTTCAATATGTTATTGTTTATTTAGGCTGGAATGATGTCAGAATACAAAATAAAAATTATGTATTTGAGCAGCAACTCCGTTTTGAAAATGTAAATAATGGAAAGTTGTGGTATGTATTAAAATATAGGAAAAGTACCAACTAATGGTCAGGAAAATAAACACTTAAGAATAGAAAGTATGGCAACAAAGTATGGCAACAAAGTATTTGTACTAAATTAGTTTCCACCTCTGCCACTGGGTTTAATCACATATTTACAAATGTAGTCATGTGAAAATAACCTATATTTTCTTCCTCACTCACGTTCCTAATGTTTTTTTGAATAATTTACCAAGTAAAACAAATGTCAAAAATGTAAGCACTATGAATATCTCAGATGACACGACTTGAGAACATTTAAAATATTTCCAGGCACGGTGGCCCAGAATTGCATTGTCTAGCGGATATGCAATTCTGGGCCAAATTTACAACAAGAAAAGAGTTTGAAATGGTTGGATGTATCTGTTTTTCTTTCTCCTGAAAAACAATATTGTCATTGTGACGTGATGACAACAGGAAACCTGAGCTCCTGAAAGGTGTGTACAACATGGGTTTCAACAGACCATCCAGAATCCAGGAGAATGCTCTGCCCATGATGATGGCACAACCGTGAGTTCATTTTTGATCACTTTAGGTGGTAAGGACACAAGTTAAATATTCATCAATTGATTGATGGAGAAACAATATGAACATTTCTGATAACTAACTTATTTATGTCAGTTATCTGGAAAAAAATATGGAATACTTTTTCAAACAAATATAATGATAAAAATGACTTAATGATCATTCAATTAATTTAAAAGATCTTATATATTATGTTTGCTGAATTATTTCATCATTAATTGATTTAATTGTTAATCATTTTCAAATAATGAGAATTTAAGTGCCATTAATATTCAGAAAAAGGGTTCAACCAGAGGCAAAAGTTTAATTTTCTCCTTTTAATCTGCTCTCTCTGAACTTAAGCGTTCACTTTGGGAGGATAACCCTTTCTTCAAATGAGACATAAAGGCTTCCAGGTGCCGTCTGAATGTTTACTGCCTCACAACAATGTGGAAAATTGAAAAAAAGAATTTGAATAAATAATTATTCTATGAAACTATGCTGATAGAGGCGGAGACATAAAAATTTGTTTGGCAGCTCTATTTTGAAATTTAATGTGTGATTTGAGTATTTACAATTCCGTTGGTTTGTTCGGGATTCTATAAAATGAGTAGATGAAATAAGAATAAAATTGTCATAATACCTCAGATTAAACATGACCAATTTGAGTCCTGTTCAGCCTGTTCAGTCCATCTTTAATTTTAGCCCTCTCTTGTCTTTCATTCAGCATTCGTATTTTCAACTTTTATAACCATGCAGTTTTCCTATTTGCTCTTCCGCTGTCGGTATTCATCAGTATCAGTATTTGAATTTTTGTCCAGGTGACAAAAACATATTTCCTTGGTCCTTTACAAAGACTTATTTGTACGCTCGGAGCAGCTGCCACCGTGGATTCTGTCAGTAAGCAGACATGTGATGGCAGGTGACAGTTTTAATTATATTCTTTACGCACAATATTACAAACACGGCGATGAGCTTTTGCCGCTTGAGCGGTCTCTTTATTGTATCAATGATTTCACTTGTCTGTTCAACTTATTAAAGTTAAATTGGCCTTTTTGTAATAATGCAAAAAGGCACTCGAGGTTACCCTCGTGTGTTTATTTTGTGGAGTTTTACCTAAAGAAAATCTATTTTTAGGAACTGCCTGATCATAGTCATATAGTCTGATCTCTTGGGTTTAATGTTGACTAGGTGGGGGGTTAAGAGTGGGAAGAAAGTGCTATATTCATTATTTTGCCTACCCAGATTTGGGTATAGGCCATTGAACCAACTGCCTGTCGGTCACCTGATTTAACAAAAATAAGATCTTAATAAAATGCAAAATAAAAAATTGATCAGGGCTTCAACTAATGATTTTTTTTTATTGTGCATTTGAAATATTTCAAAGTGTGAGCTCATCAATCGTGCTCTTCCGCAAATATTTAATTCGTACAGTGTGAAATTTATTGAAATCAAACAGCCACGACTCTAAAGTCCTACAGCTGGGCTGACAACTTTAGGTGGACCATCTCTGTGATCATGTTTCACTTCTAGCTTGTTCACTTTGTTTTTGTTTATTGATGAGGGTAGACTCTAGTTATTTATTTGTAATTCCGAAAAATGTTTTACCCTGTGAGTGAACAGAAACATGGTTCAATACGAGGCGGACAAACACCACCTGTAGAGGGTAAGCCAACACTTTAATCCACTGAGGAGTTACACAAGGAAAACTTTATTGAAGTGCTTTCAATCAATCAAAGTGAAATAAAATCTGACCCATACCTGCAGTTGTAGACTCAGACCATCTACTTCCATTTGTGGCGGCTTTAGCTCAGTGGGAGAAGTGGTTGTCCCACAACCAGGATATTAGGTTTCGAGCCCAGCCCCTGATACAACATGCTTTGGGTCTTTGAGCAAAACCCTGAAACCTCAGCTCCACGTGGGCCTCACAGGAGCTCCCAACTTCTCTCTCAGGGAAAGGTCAAATACAGAGAAGAACTTTCAGGATGTTGTACCGTGTATAACTATGTGACCAATAAAGTATGAATTATTATTATTATTATTTAAGTGTGTCTCCGCGTTCATGTAGACAATGCATATTTACATCGACAAGCCATTTGCTTTTTCAAATAAACTTTATTCCTGACAACTAAAGTGATTAGCATCAATGAATTTGTGTGCATAATTGAACATTCCTGACCATTTTAACTGCAGTCTGCAACATATTACCTTAAACAGGTAAAGTAATCATTTCAAAGTGATCAGCTAGAAATTTTAATTACAAATACATTGTATACTTATTGGAAATGTGTACATAATACTTTATAGATCTGGATTTAGGTATGGTATCTCCTTGCTTTTATCTCTTATCAAAATTCAAACATTTTAAATAGACTACCTTATGAATTAGAAAATGTATGTAGTCAGAGTAAACGACCACTCTTGAAAAAAAATTTCACATTTTTATCTAAGACATTTAATGCATTTTAATCTAGTAATCTTGCACAAGACAGTTGAATTTTCATATTGATAACCGGAAAAATAAAGTCAATTTATAAGGAAGCAAACCTGCTCTCATCAGTAAAACTACTCTATACGGGACAAATTAAGTGCTTTTTGGCGTGATTAGCGGAATTGTTTCCCTCTCATCAATAAAACAAACAAAATAGAGGCATCTCTTGCTTTTCAATAATAATAATACATTTAATTTATAACGCACTTTACATTTGGATAAAATCTCAAAAGTGCTAAAATGCTTTCATATTTAATTCATAATTGGAATTTCCTAGGCCATGTTCAGTCAACATTCATTACTATCAAGAACACATCTTGTTAGAAGTGTAATGATCAGAAGAAGTAGGCTTGTTGGAAGTACTGCTACTATTGTTATCAAGAGTCAATCAAATGTTTTAACCACATCAGGTAATTCTATGTCATCTCATTAGGCCAGTTATGTGCTTTGCCTTGGTACTGTCATAGGTTGGTCTGAACGTGAGTATTGCGTTTCAATCACGTGTATTGCGTGAAGTATTCGTTATATCCCAATGAGGTAAGAAACAACGCACTGCCTAACTTTCCTCCAGTGTCACGCTTTGATTAGCAGAACTCCATTTATTATGGGAATTGTTTTGTCCCTAAAAATGCATTAACTAATTTGGCTGAAAGGTGTACTGCAGATATAATTCTGTAATAGTAAAATAGAGTCATAATAATCTTATTTTGTGACTCAAATAGAATCTCCTGGACCCAGTGTTTAGGAACCACTGACAATAGACTGAGATCAAATTTAAAAAGTCTGAGTTAAGTGTGAAAGCGCCCTTATTGTTATTTGATGTATTGATATGATTTATTTCTTCTGTATCCAGGCCTCAGAATCTAATCGCCCAATCACAGTCTGGCACAGGTAAAACTGCTGCTTTTTCTCTGGCCATGCTCAACAGTGTAAATCCAACCAATGAGTGGACGCAGGTAAATCTAACACGTAAACTGTATTTCCTGTAAGATTTATAAAGTGTTCTATCTAGCTATCTCAAGAGACAGCAGCGGTGAAAAATACTCAAAATGTCACGCTGTTTGATTCTTCCAGTGCCTTTGCATCTCGCCAACATACGAGCTTGCTCTGCAAATCGGTCAAGTAATCGAGCAAATGGGAAAATATTGTTCTGATGTGAAACTGGCTTATGGTGTCCGGGGTAACAGAAGTAAGAATTTGACCACGCTTCTAATAATGTTTAGTCGAGAGCAAAATAATGTTTACAGCCTTTAAGGGGCCAGTATAGGTCTTTTTATGTCTCTACATTGTTTGTTTTTTGTTAAGTGGAACGAGGCAGAAAATTGCAGGAGCAGATTGTCGTTGGAACACCAGGGACAATCCTCGACTGGATCGCCAAGTACAAGCTGATAGACCCCAAGAAGATAAATGTGTTTGTGCTGGACGAGGCTGATGTGATGATTGCTACTCAGGGTCATCAGGACCAAAGCATTCGTATCCACAGGTCCGTCCCATCAGTGAGAGCCACTGAAGATAAGGATTACTTTTCATTGTCACGTCAGTGAACAAGCTTCTTTTGTCTCGGTTATTTCTTTCTTGTCATAATACCCATGCAGATATCTGAGAAAGGACTGTCAGATGCTCCTCTTCTCTGCAACCTTTGAGGACTCTGTGTGGGGTTTTGCTGAGAGGATAGTTCCAGATCCCAACATCATCAAGCTGAAGCGTGAGGAAGAGACGCTGGACACCATTAAACAGTTCTATGTGCTCTGTGAGGATAAGGAGGATAAGTTTGAAGCACTCTGTAATCTATACGGGAGTCTCACCATAGCACAGGCCATCATCTTTTGCCATGTAAGTTTATCTCTGCTTTATCGCCAGTTAATTATGATTAACACAACTTACTTTCTGCAATTTTTGGACCATCATGATTAAGGTCAAGTTTGGAGGGACAGAGAACTGTGTTATAGCGGCACAGGGAATGTATGAGAGCAGTATTACAGTGGTGAGTTGTGCAGTAGGAGATATCTTCAAGGTGGCGGGTGGGACTGCATAAAGGATCTGCTCTGAGATCCTTATTGTATGCTATGGTGATGGACAGGCTGAGAGGTGGAGCTATGCCCTGGAGAGGAAGCAGAATGAGAGTCAGTCTTAGCAAGACCGAGTAAGTTGTGTGAATGAACGGGAGGTAGGCGGAACGGTGAGGATGCAAGGAGTAGATGCGAATAAGGTGCAGGAGTTTAAATACTTTGGGCAAAGTTTTCGGAGCAACGGGGAGCGTGGAAAAGAGGTGGCTGAGTGGAGGGGGTGCAGCTCTGCTAAGATCCACCACAAAAGGAGGAATAGTGGATATATTGGTAGAAGGATTCTGGAGATGGAGCTGCCAGGCAGTAGAAAAAGGGGAAGACCAAAGAGGAGGTATCTGGATGTGGTGAGAGAGGACATGCAGTTCGTTGGTGTAACAGAGGAAGACGCCGACGACTGGGCATCATGGAAACAGATGATCTGCTGTGGTGTCCCCCAAAAGGAACAGCCGAAAGATGTAGAAGATGATTGTTAGTCATCGTACCTGGACACTGTTCTACGTTGTGGATGCATAAACCTACATGAGACTGGGAACTGAGCTGTTGTTTGACAAAACTGGCCATTTCTCTTGGATTACATTTAGGGCTGCCACTGAAGAGTATTTTTCTATTGATTAATCTATCGACTTTTTTATTTATTAATCTGTCGTCTTTTTTATTAATTAATCTAAACAACAAAATTTCTCCAATATGCCCTATTCACACGGGACTAGTTTTACCTGGGGACATGTGGTAAATTGTAATAATTACGGAGGACGTCTTTGATATTATTCCAGTGCGAGGATGAATGCGCTGTGCCTGTAATTTTTCTAAGTAAGAATTCCACAGCAAATTGCTTACCATATTTTTACCAGACACGGAGGTCAGGTGATAATTACAGTCCCTTGTGAAACGACATATTAGTCATTTGTGGGAGGAATTCAATTAAATTCTTGATCGAATTAATGCAGCTGTGGTGAAAATAATGAATTAAATTTTGAACCGTGTGTTAGGAATGTTGATAATGGACATTTGACATTCATTTTAGCCTCTCGTTCATCAAGACTTTGTTGTTTCTATTGTCACTGGAGCAGCTGTAAGGCCCAAACTTCCCTTTAGGTATTAGTAAAGTTCTTTCTATTCTATTCTCTTCTTTTCTATTCTATGATTACCATGATGACAAATATATTTCCGATTCAAGTCTCAATGGAGTTGTTACTTTTTCCTCAGACTCGCAAAATGGCTGCTTGGCTTTCAGCAACCCTGACCAAAGAGGGCCACCAGGTGGCGCTGCTGAGCGGCGAGTTGACTGTGGAGCAGAGAGCTGCCATCATTGAACGCTTCCGGAATGGCAAGGAGAAGGTGCTGGTGACCACGAATGTGTGTTCAAGAGGTGAGTCTCTAAGATCTCGTCATATTTAGATTTATATCCCGGAAAAGTCAAGGATATTATGGATTTGTCTTCACCACTGTGTCCACATCCACACATACGTTCTGTTAACTCAAAAACCGTTTCATGGGTCATTTGCTGATGTCCTAGCTTTTTGGATCTTAATTCAAGGAATAAATTGAACTTTCCCAAAATCAATCGGCAGTGATTTTGGGAAAGTTCAGTTGCGTATTTCCACCACTAGGAGGAGCTTAGTGGTGGATTTCGGCCCATAATTTCTCAACCGTTTGGTCCGATTCAGTCCAAATTTGGAGCATATGATTCCACTCGAGGACATTTATCTTCAATATATCATATTTTACTCAATAGTTCATAGCTCTACTCACTAGGGGCAGTTTTTTATGAAAAACACTGTTTTCAGACATTCATTTAATTTGAAGAGTATCGCTGTATTTCTTATACAACGCAGGGGATTTGGGGGTTTCAGGGATATACCCTTTCTGTTGGGGACAACAGTGTAGGTCTAGTCACAGAGGGGCTTATACATTTCCAACTCATTTATGATTCTGTTGGTTACAGGTATTGATGTGGAACAAGTGTCCCTAGTGGTCAACTTTGACCTCCCGGTGGACTTGGCAGGTAATGCCGACAATGAGACGTACCTTCACCGGATTGGCCGCACGGGACGCTTTGGCAAAAGAGGGTTTGCTGTCAACATGGTTGACAGTAGATACAGCATGGATGTCATCAATCAGATCCAGATGCATTTCAGTACGTTCCAATTTCTTAGATATCGATCATGTTAAACTGAAAACATGAGGAGCCTAACGTGATTTTTATCCGTCTATCTCCCACAGAACGCAAAATCTTGAAACTTGACACCAGCGATATTGACGAAATGGAGAAAATGTTGAGCTGAACGCATTGCCGCACGCCACTCTGAAGCAGTTGGACGTTCTCCCTCAAATGGGTTTTTTTTCTTTGTGTTTTAGTGCAGAAGAGATATAGACGCTAATGTTGACTGCAACAAACATATTTCACAGCAGGTTTCGCCTCATTTTCTTTTCAGGCATCCGACTGCGTTCACTGACATCACCTGAAGCCGCGAAGATGACTGAGGCAAGAGGGTTAAAAAACACGAGCTGTTAAAACCACATTCAAGAAGAGTCATAACAGTTTTTTGTTTGCAGTGTTAGGGTTAGGGTTGTTTGCTTTTCATTATTTGAACATAATTTGAATCCGTGGACATTTTCAAGGTTTATAAAGTTCAGACAAAAAGATGTCCATTTGAGCGGTTTCATGGTTGCCGTTTCCTCATCACTTAATTTGGTGTTTGTCAGACTGTGGCGGCAGTTTTTTCGTGCTTGGTTTTTGTGTGGACAGACAATAAATATCCTGTTGCGTCTACAACCTGCTCATTGTCTTGCAGAAGTTTAAGTTTTTCCTCCATCAATACATCAGGTCAACCTAAAAGAATGAATCAGCTGCTTAGAGCATTTATTAAATCAGATTATACAATGAAAATACACTCAGCCATAACATTTTATAACCGTCAGACTAAAACATTGACAACATGAAGGGAGTTCTCCTTTTGGCACATGTTGCAGATCTGTCCGCTAAATAATATAAATATAAATGTGAACATGCAAGGCAGGACAGATTTCGATCGCTGTGTGAACGGTGATCGAATTAGAGTGAGGGCTCTGAAAGTGCAGCAGACATTCTGACTACAGGTGTCACTTCTCAACACAAACACCAGATCTATTCCTACTGTGACCCCTTATCATGTCCGCTGGGAAAAATAACCTCTGTAAAAACCAAAACCTCTATTTGGTTTGCACTGATTATTTCAATCCTTTTAGCGCGCAATAATTAAGAGTGGCATAATTTATGTCTTATCTGTATGCATTTTGGAAGGAGGGCAGTTGAAAAATCAAACTGTTGTTGTCAAAGCTGTTACCTGCTTCCTTATAAAATACTTTATTTGGCATATAGGAACATCCATCAAAATTGAAGTGTTTTGGTTTTTTTGTCAGGTCTATTAGAAACACATCAAATTTAACTAAATCAACAGAAATCAAATCAATATTAGAATACATCCACAATACCAGACATCAATGGCAATCAAAACCCATCACTTTCACTCATGCTCCACCTCACTGTCACTCTGAGAGATGCACAACACCGATCTGTTGAAGATGCCACACCTCGCCAAGGTGACACCCATGTCTGTGAAGGTCCTGCGTGGCACATCCATGGTTTTGATGGAAGCGTCTCCATACTTGGTTCCATACCTGACCTCTGCACTGGCTTTAACCGCCAACAAAGTGTCTGAGGGGTCAAAGTGCTGCTGGAATCTCCTACCACATGGTGCTCGGATAGCCAGGAGCAAACTGCCAGTGGGATCATTGGACGTCCATGGTCCTGGGTCAGGAGACTTAGGGTAGAGGTTCACATCAGCCATCTTGCTGTAGCGGTGTTGTTCTGGCTCCTCAGGCTTGTTTTGATCAGCCAGGCTGAGGTGGGACATCTGTCCCTCCAGGCTTCTCTCTGGTTGCCTCCCCTCTATGGAAGGAAGGACCTTGTACTTGTTTAAGGACAGCGGCGGAGCAGCGGGAGCGCGCTGCAGAATCCGCAGGACACCATCCTGACCCGGATGGCTGGTCTGCCCCATCATGGTCTGAGACCGGGAGTGTTGGTCTCCATCTGGCCTGCTGTAGGCAGCAGACACAGGTGACCTCTGGATGCTGTTTGTGTTACCTGTGCACAGATAGCTGTTTGGAGCGGATCTGCTTCTTCCTTTGGAGGACTTCGGCCTTGTGAGATGCATCGATGAGCAGTTGGAAGAAGACTGTGAAGGTTCCTTGTTGCTTCTTGGTTTCAGTCACTCACAAAGAACTAATGAAGTCATAGAGTGGTCTCCAGCAGCTGTTCTAAGAATCTTTTGTTTATTTATTTATTTTCATTAAAGCAAAATTTAACGTTAAAGCGTAAAAATACCGTTTTGGCGCATTGTTTTTGAGAAGCTCTCCACAGCGTAATCCAGTTCGAGCAGGAAGAACGTCTGAAGCGTCATTTTAGTTTCCATGACAGCCTGGTTGCTCTGATGACGTCTGGTGGCTGGATGTAGGGAGACCCCTGGTGTTGGAGTTTCGCCACTGAAGTCAAATTAAACTGATTTAACGGCAATATTGTTGGTCGTTAAAAGCATTACATTGAAAGTTAAATCCAGTCAAGGAATTTAAAAATGCATCAATTTCTTTATACAAAATTTGGTAGGGTATGTTTATGTCATAAAAATAAGAAATTGTGTTTTGTTCCTTATGAACTCTTTGAAGGATTAAAGGGAGTAAAATACATTTTACATAATCAGTAATCTGTTATCCATCATCAGGATCAATTCTAGCTGTAATCCTCCTCCTTATCCCTTTAATGTCCTCACAGAAGAACATAAAAAAGAATGGAAAAATAACCTGGCTGCATATTTGAATTCTTATTCATTTTTTTTAATAATTCAGACATTATATTTACCTTAATATGACAAACTGTGTGGTCAAGAATGTTAGTAGAGAGTTAAAAAAATTATGTCATCTTGAGGGATTGTTGTCCAGTACGAGCTACTGTCAAACTTTCATACCCAACCAAAACATCCTCATCAATCAGCCATAACATTAAAACCACTGACTGAGGTGATTAACAATATCTTGATACAATGGTACCAGTCAGTGGGTGGGATATTCGCGGCACTAAGTGAACATTTTATCCGGAAAGAAGGAAAATGGGAAAATGGGAACCCCTTTGACAAGGGTCAAATTGTGATGGTTAGACGTCTGGTTCAAAGAACCTCCAAAATGTCTTTTCCAATGATGGTGTCATTGAACAGGACTGGTAGGAATCAGATCTGGGTGTGTCCAGCCCAGCTGCAACCAGTTATTAACCCTTTCGTGCATTAAATATAAATGAACAGCAATATTTTATTAATATATAAACATTTACCTGCTAAAACATATTGACTTTTTTTTTAATTCAAAGGTAAAAGACGTCTGCAACAAACATCATGCAACCCTTTCATGCACTAAGTACTACCTATTCAATTATGTTTTTCATGAGATATTTGTTCTCTTTTATGCATTAGCAAAAATTAATTTCAATAACACATTTTCTATTTTTGTGAAGAAATAAAATTATTTGAAGACGTTGAACCTTTTTGATCTGAAGTCCTCGGCTCTTTCCTACCTCATCTGTCAACCTATGAACTTTTCCTATGACTCACTGACATCCACATAAATGGCTGATGTGTAACCATAACATCACCCCCTCATGAGTAATGGCTTGAAAATTGCTTTTGAATAGCTGTCTACTGAAGTGACCTCTGTGTAAAAGGGTTAAAGCGGGGCAAATACTTTTTCACACAGGCCCAGTCGGTATTAATAATAATAATAATACTGTCTGGAGGAGACAAACGCGTGGACCAGCTTTTCAGCATCACTCAAGGTGAGTGAAGAACGGAGTTTGGAAATATTTCTGAGATGGTGAAAGGAGATCTTGCA
>VRLP01005642.1:0-34936 GCA_009660295.1 Lophius piscatorius
ATGTAATGATGTGACTCTCGTGCCTCTGTGATGTAATGATGTGTCTCTCGTGCCTCTGTGATGTAATGATGTGTCTCTCTTGCCTCTGTGATGTAATGATGTGACTCTGGTGCCTTTGCAGCCAGAGCAGTTCTGGGAAGGTTCGCCTGAACCATCACTGGTCTGAACCTGTTCTAGTACCAGCCTGGAACCAGGTCCTGGTTCTGTTCGGTAGAACTACTGATGTACCTTTCTGACTGAAGCTCTTCCCACAGTGCTGACAGATGTGAGGTTTCTCTCCCGTGTGAACCTTCATGTGGTTCCTCAGAGAACCGGCGTTAGCCAGCAGCTTGGGGCAGACGCTACACTTCACCTGCCAGAGAAAAAACACTATTAAACGCTGCAATGTTTTTTTCCCGCTTATCCTAGAAAATCTAAAGGAATGTAACTGCTGTTCCGGGAGAAAAACAACACATGAAAATTTAAAAATGTAACATAAAAAATGTATAAAATTAGGTGGAGAAGTGCAACTTTTTACAAAAAGCTGCGAGGGAGTTCAGGCTGCATCTGTAATATAAAGAATGCATGTCCATCGACAGAGAGGAACCCTCGCTAATGGAAAAATCTGTCTGGATGAAGTGTAAATGAGTAATTGTGATTACTGTGAACTGTATATCTGAGAAAATTAACAATTCTCAAAAATAACAAATGTCACGTTTAAAATTCCCAAAATATCACAGGGTACCTCACGATCATACAGGAAACGTATGTCCAGAATAAGGACCAAAGTCTACCGGGCCTGAGGAGATCAGAAAAGCTCCTTTTACACTTTAGAATCTCTTTTAAAAACACATTTTTTATAAATGCGCTTTTACCGGGTTCCTGATCTAAATTTGATCCGTCCTGTAACTTCTTAAGCCTCATTCTTTCACTCTTTTATTAATTGTCTGCTTTTATTTCATTTGTATGGATTTATTATTTTTCACTTTGCCTTACAAATTTGAACTCTGTTTATTTTATATTGTCATGTAAAGCTCTTTGTAACTTTTGGAAGTTGCTGTATAAATAATGATTATTACCTGCGGAAGGGAGGGGGTTATGTTTTCAGCTTGTTTGTCTGCGAGCAAGATTAAGGAAAAACTGCAGGACAGATTAGCATGAAAATTTACCCAGAGGTAGGATTTGGTATATTCAGAGGAGATTAAGCAGCATTTAAAATAAAACAAAATAAGATTTGAAGCTGTTTGGGGCAGTAATGTCTAAGTAATGTTGTGGCCACAGACATAACAGGAGAACGGCGTTTTTAACTGCAGCCTTTACGCCGAGCACAAACAAACGATGAAGGGTTCGGCTGAACTAAAGTAACGTTAAATGTCCTGCAGCAATTTAGCTTTTCGTATCGATATCGTTGTTGCTGTACGCAATTTTGTGTGAAGAAAACAAATTCCGGTTTTTGAGTTATGCCTTGGTAAAATCCGTGTCTAACACAACTCCCACCCATTAAATTCAAAATGTAACCTTGGAAAGAAAATAAAATACAAATGCTGAGGTTATATAAATAGGAAGAGTCTACACCTCAGTACTTGTTTGTAGACAATTGCGTTCCAAAATGTTGATTTGCTGCAAAAGTGCAATTAACCACCAGGATTAGCCCAAAGCCGCGTTCACATGGAATACTTCCTAATAGTTTGTGTCTGTCTACTCAAGCAAATGTAATCTGGGATTATTTTGGGCCGGTTGTGCGAGTAGTGCAAACTTCTTCCCATTCGGAATGATGGAAAGATATGATACGATACATATATATGCATATAATTATTAGGGCCGTTACTAACTACCTTTTTATTCGTCAATTCATCCGCCATTATTTTTCCCATAAGACTCACCTGGAGCAAATTTGTGACTACTTGCAGCTTTGCCACGATTAACCGTCTAACTTGGACCATAACTGGAAGAAAGTAAAAAAATATAATACTGTTTTCGAATCGTGTTGCAAAAACCTTAATTCGACACAAATCCCACTAACAAAATGAGCTAAAGTTCAACCTGTAACCATACAAACAAAAGAAAATACAAATGGTGATTGTTCGTATGTAAAAAACTGTATTGGTGTTACGCTCTTCAAAAGAAGCAGGCCGATTTGGGGGGAACCCACTCCTAAATCCCCCACCTCACTCCAGCAGCAATGTTAGATAATAAGATTCTTCTAACTAATAACCTACCAACCTTAGCTCTAACAGTGGTGAGCAGAACTCCTCCCTACCTTTGGTAGCTGCGTGTAAACCTTTTTGCTGCAGTGAAGCAGGCGGTGGATTCTAAGAGAGGGACGACGTGCGAAGGCTTTGCCACAGTGTTCGCAGACGTACGGTCTCTCTCCGGTGTGCAGGACCATGTGCTCCTTGAGATCCCGCTTCAGGCCGTATGTCTTCTCGCAGTGAGGGCAGGGGAATGGGCGCTCCCCGCGGTGACTCATCTATAAATAACAGTAGTTTCTATTAGAGACCGTGTGTGTTATTACCAGTCCTATTGTCTCTATTCATTGAGCCGGGCAAATTGCTGCTCTGCCAAATAATTGAACGAGCACCCAGAGGGAGACATCCCCAGAACCCTTACACTCATTGTTTGTTTGTCAGAAGCCTCTTTGTTAGTTTGCTATTTAGCACCGCTGCTGAAGACTCACAATAGACAGAAATAAAGAGATGAAGTGACGAGAGAAGTGGTGAAGATTTATATAAATATCCTGTTGGTGGATAAATAAATGGAAATGGAAATCCAGCATGTGATTATTCATACAAAAGTCTCTCCTTAACTGATTAGCCATAATATCCTAACCTCTAACAGGTAAAGTGATTGACATTGATTATCTTGTTACCATGGTTACCTGTAAGTGGGTGAAATATATTAGGCAGCAAGAGAAACATTTTGTCCTGAGGTTGATGTGTTGGAAGCAGGAAAAATGGACAGTAATGTAGTAAGAATCGGAATAACTTTGACAAGGACCAAACTGGGACGGCAGAGTCAGAGATTCTCCAAAAGACTGCAGGTCTTGTTGAGTGGGTGGAGCAATGGAAGAAGGTGGCCTCGTCCAATGATCCAGGTTTTCTTTTATCGCATGTTGACGGAATCCTAACTTTCATGTGGATGTTACTTTGACATGTAGCTCCTACCGAAACATTGTCCCTCTCTGGGTCCCCCACTTCATGGAAACGGTATTCCCTAATGGCAGGGGCTTCTTCCGGCAGTAGAATATTCCCTAACACACTGCAAAAATGGTTCAGGAATGGTTTGAGGAATACAACTCCCAGTTGAAAGTGTTGGCTCTTCACCCAGGCCAGCATCTGTTGGATGTCCAGGACAAACAAGTCCGATCCGTGGAAGCCCCACCCCTCACCTAACAGGACGAAAAGGTCTAGGTATCAAGATACCACAGCACACCTTCAGATGTCTGGAGTCCTGCAACATCAGTAAGGAGGACCTACACGATGTTAAACAGGTGGTTGGAATGTTACGCCCAATCTGTTCTACATCTCAAGTAACCGTTGACCCAGAACTGAGAATTCAAACATTATCGACTCTTCAAAATCCAGAAGGAAAGACTTTTAAGTCTATAAAATATTTCTGAAGTTGAACTGCAAAAAACAGTGCAGTGGCGTTTTCCTTAACATCTGAGGAAGACTGTGACTAGTTTTAAAAGAATAACAGAAAGCACTGAATGATTCATGAGGCATTATATCCAGAAGCCCAGAGATTCCAAATGGATTTGAAAAGAATCTTCTGCTGCATGACCGGATCAACCAGAACCTCAGTGTTTATCTGCTACCGTAACATGGAGTTCCAGACACTGCATCAGGTGTTTTATAAGTCACTGTGTGAATGCAGAGCGCTCTCTCTTGTTTATCTTGTCTGCCAGTACTCCAAAACGCATTTTGGTTTGTGCACCTTCTTCAGAAAGGGCGCGGTGGTTCAATCCGGGGGGCTTCTCAGGACTTGAATGAAATGAAACAAGTTTCCGTCTTCTTCTGATGTTTAGGTGGGGGCCCTGTTGTGGTTAATACAGATCACAAAGCCTTTACATTTCTCTCTTCAATGAGAAGTCTGATCTAACGGTTGATGAGATGGATTATTTTCCTCCAGTCCCATTCAGTATATTTCACATATTTTTGTTTAATTAAGACTTTAGCTGTTTGTTAAATAATGAGTTTTCTCTTTCTTTTTCCATCAGAATTGGGTTTAGCACTACCAAAGCTGTCTAGGAAGAACGCGTAAACGAGCCACAGGATCATGGGTGCCTGAGGCTCGTCGGTGGGCAGAGGAAGCAAAGGCTAGCCCTGAAAAAGTCGAATCACTTTTTGTCAACAAAAGGGGGACATGCCCGGTAAAAGACAGGTGATTTTAATGATATGGCTGATCAATTAAAACGATGTTTGTACTGTTTTTCAATGCATTGCAAATGAGAAAGAAGGACAGAATGAAAGAAAGAGTTGACAAGCCACCCCCTTCCATCAACCTACCTGATGGGCTCTGAAGCTCTCAGCAGAGGTGTAGTTTTTCCCACAGTCCTGACAGCAGAAGGGTTTCTCCTCTGTGTGACTGAACAGGTGTTTCTTTAAGTGGCCGATCTGAAAGAACCTCTTTCCACACCTGGAGCACCTGTACCGCCTCTCCCTGGTCTCAGCCGTCCCGGCTGCTGCACTACTCTCAGTATCGTGGTCTCCTATTCTGATGGGAGCCACGTTCTCCGTGGCGGACTGGGTGTCCTCAGTGGCGATCTGACTCACTGTGGGCTGGTCGGGGCAGTCGGGGGGTTCCTTCAACCGGCTGCTCAGACAGTGAACGCGTCGTGGTTTAGCAGCCAGGCGTGAGCTGCAGCGAACAGGAGCAGAGTCTGTCAGTTCTTCTGCAGATGTAGAGAGTCTGTCTTCAGTAGAAGGGGCACCATCTGGACCACCGGTGTGTCCAACTGTCACTGTGATATTACCATCGGATCTATGTTCAGCTCTGTCTGTGGGCCTCTCAGCTCTGCCTCTTCTCCTCGTGTGAGAGGTTTTGTGACCTCGCTCGATGCATCCGAGTGGGTTCCTGTGTTTATCTTCCTCCCCTGTCCTCTTCCGTTCGTCTTGTCTTTCTTCAAAAATCAATACGTTGTGATCCACAGTCTCTGGTTTGTGTTTGTGTTCCGCTGTGAGATCTGTTCAACAAAAGACACGAGAGTGTGAAATAGTTTAATGATTGATCCCTCCCAAATGTTTATCCAATAATCTATTGGAGAACATCAACCTCATCTGCAGCGCTGTGAAAAAATATCCTGGTTTCTTCTAGACTCTGAATTTTAAACGATAAATTGATTTTTTTTTAACCATAAAGGTTCTCACCTTTAACACCAACTGGGAGTGAAGAAGTATTAGCCACCAAAAGAACTAAATCCAAACTGCATTAATAACTGTTTCCAAAGGGACTAGACCCACCCAGACCAGATCCACCAACCCTGTTCCATCACATCATCACTTCAGTAAATCATCTTCGAGAGCAGGCAGTTGGTTCCTGGGTCTCACCTATGCCAAGAAATTCCCTAAGACGATAGAAATCAATCAGATGGGGATGGGTTCAGAGGGTGTTTCTAAGGTTCTGGGACTCCACAGAACCACAGTGAGACACATAATCTGAATGAAATAAAAATTGAGAAGACTTGGAACAATAGTGAACCTTCATAGAAGTGGACCACCTTCCAAAACTCAGGCAGAGGCCCGGAGAAGGCTCATTCAAGAAGTACAGAAAGACACCAAAGACAACATCCACAGACTAGCCGGCTTCTCTCACTTCAATAAAGGTCAGAGTTCATGGCTTTACTTTTCCAAAGATACTGGGCAATAATTGAAACATGGTAGAAAGCCAAAGAGAAAGCCACCCCTGACCCAGAAGAACATTAAAGCTGGTCTGAATTTAGGCACAACACACTCAGGGACAGGGATCCCGTTCCATCTGGTATAAACCAATCGCAGCATTCCACTGGAAGAACATTAAAATATTCTGACAGAGAATGTCAGGCCATCAGTCTGTTGAGATGAAGCTCAAGTACGACTAGGTCGTGTAGCGAGACAATGATCCCAGGCAGAAGAAGTAAGTTCACCTCTCAATGACTTCGTTTGGAAGGAGCCAAATCAAAGTCTGGACCCGAGCCCCATTAAGATGAAACTGAAGAGATCCCTTCATGCTCACAGAACCTCCAATGAGGATGTACTGAAGGAGATCTGCGACGAAGAGTGGGCCAGTATTTCACCAGTGATGTCAGACACTGATCTCCAGGTATCAGAGGTATTGTTGCTAAAGGTGGAACATCTAGATATTAAGCTAAGGGGAGTGATTTGAACAGTATTTAGTATATGAACTTCTTCATTTTTCCTGTGGAAGGATTTCTACTCATTAATATTTTATGTTTTTCCCTTTAATTGCCTCGTCTAGGTTTATTCCTCTGGTCTATTTTTTATTATCTAACATTTTCTCTGAAGTACTGGTTAAATACTTTCTGCCGTTCAATCCCGTTTCCTTAACCAACAATGTAATGTCACTGCAGGGATCAATGGGCTCTTATCTTATTACCTTTTACTTAGTTTTCATGATTGTTTTGGAGATGCATTCATCTGTTATTGGGTCAATCGTTTTAAGTCTCACCTCGACAAAGAGCAAGAGTTTAATAGGATATCGGCGGAGCAGACACAGCCTGTTGCTGCGGGATATTTTCTGCATGAAGGTACTTCAGGTCCCATCAATCACAGGTATAATCAAGGATTAGTGGAGCCGAAGAGCAAATTAATTATTTTACCAATGTTTTTTTTAATCATTTTGTTTTCTTGTTTGGTTTTTTTCTAATTAAGCGACGTGTTTGGGAAAGAATTAGAAGAGGTGATAATTGAATTATTCATCTCCAGCTTTCATTTTCATTCTGAGGGGCTTTTCAGTTGACTAGAGAGCTGTTCTGTTTACGGAGCAAAATTGTCAATATGGGAACTTTGTCACTGGGATGATCAGTTAAGTCGACGAAGGGAAGTGCTGTTGTGTTTTCATACATCTCATTTAACGATAGCTGGGACTGTGATCATAATGCTGGCTGGTAAATCAGGTTTTCTGGCGTCAGTATTTTCTCATCCTCCAAAGTCCTCCACTGGAGTTAAACGTCCCTCTGGCTCCTCCAGGTGGACAGTGTGACGACGGATGAATGAATCAGGAACAGGTAACCCTTTTTGGTCGTATGTCTGTGCAGATTCTCATTCATCCAGGTCTAATTGATCTGTGTAAATTGAATACAAAGCAATTGGACTTCTATTTATCCCCATCCCATCCTGATGACATATGTAATCCCTCAAGCAAGTTCTAAGGTCGCCCACAGGTTCTCCTCCCTGTTGACTGTTTCATGAAAATCACCTCCAAAGGGAGGAATTCTTATCACACCGTAAAAACGGCTACCAGAAAATTCTTAAAAACTAAATTCTTAAAACAAGCCTTAAAAAATGGGCCTTAAAACAAGACAAAAAAAACCCTCAAATTGAATCGTTACAAATAACAAGCAATGAAAAGAATGTACAGATTAATTTACTTAAAATTTGTCTTTAAGTCCCTTGATTGAGCTGATTTTAAGATTCTGTACCTTCATCCAATATTAATAATAATGAGAAAAAAAGCTTATATTAAAGATGACATTTCTAATAATAGAACTTCCTTATTCTTAAAATAAGGAAAAAAACATGATCATCTGCTGGGATATGAGGCAAAAGATCATTGTACCCGCCAGGGTCAAGGGCATCCAAGGCTCATTGATGCATGTTGGGAACAAAAGCCGCAACAGAGCTTGTGTTCTCTGTGAAACTGTTGGAAAAATGGCGCTGGTTCTGATGGAAAGCTATCAGAACACACAAAGCATCATAGAGTTGTTTAGGTGGGATTAACATATTAGGTAGTTGGTTTTAATGTTATGGCTGACCATGTGTAAGAGGACTAAAATACTTTTTTTCCCTATTTAAATAATCGAACGGTGTCCCATCCGTCCCTCTCAGTAATAAAGTAATAAACCCTTCATCACAGTGGAGTGTGACTATAAACCTGAATCATTTATTCCTTTGACTGTCCTTCCTCTCTACGCCGTTACCTGCTGCTCCGCTGCTTCCATCCTCCGCGTCATGACGGTTTGTGGTCTGATTTGTCTCCACTGCGTCTGCGTGTAAAAGCAGCTCTGTTCCTGGCTGGATGTCCCGACACACACGCAGACACACGTCCACGCACTCGCCCACACACACCTCTCGGTGTGCACACTGCACGGCCACGTTCTGCTGGGCTCGGCTTCGCACCTGGCAGGCAAATCTGTGGGTGAAATTAAGACGAATAAATGCAGGATGGGAATGATGCGACGAGTTTTTATTCTTTTTCCAACAAATTTAATGCCTTTTAAGGGCATTTTAGGATCACTTTGTTATCTTTGTCAGAAAAATAATTTTCCATTAATAGTGTTTTTTTCTTCAGAGCCAAACTCAGTAACTTTTACTGAGCTTCATCAGGTTCGACATGAAAATGAAATCAGCACAGTTTCGTCATCTAAGCAGCCGTAATCCAGATGATCCTCCAGATCAACGAATATCTGAGGGATTCTTCTGTGGGTCATACCCAACTTCTAGGAAATATGTCATCAAAGTCCGTTCATAACTTGTTGAGTCATCCTGTTGACAGACAGACCAACCAACAACATGACCTCTTCAGTGGAGGCAAGAGAGTCTGCACAAACATACTTGATCCAGACGGGGCTGCGATGAAGAGCGTCTTTATTTGAGGCTATCTCCTTCGGCGCCTGCAAGAAACAGCGAAGGAATGTACGTGAGAAAATGTATTTTAATGCTGCTTAAATAATCAGGACTCAAGTTCACACAGGATCTTATCTAGAACTCTCAGTCCAAAATCCAAGGTAGCGTTGAGGTCCGCTGTAAAGCTCACAGCCAATGCCAGCAGCCACCTCCGCACACGCTGTTTCATTCCAAGGCCATCAGGTCACACACCTGTCTGTATCAGGTCACACACCTGTCTGTATCAGGTCACACACCTGTCTGTGTCAGGTCACATACCTGCCTGTGTCCGGTCACACACCTGTCTGTGTCCGGTCACATACCTGTTTGTATCTGGTCACACACCTGTCCACATCCGGTCACACACCTGTCTGTGTCCGGTCACACACCTGTCTGTGTCCGGTCACACACCTGTCTGTGTCCGGTCACACACCTGTCTGTATCAGGTCACACACCTGTCTGTGTCAGGTCACATACCTGTCTGTGTCCGGTCACACACCTGTCTGTGTCCGGTCACACACCTGTCTGTGTCCGGTCACATACCTGTTTGTGTCAGGTCACACACCTGTCTGTATCAGGTCACACACCTTTCTGTGTCCGGTCACATACCTGTGTGTGTCAGGTCACACACCTGTCTTTATCAGGTCACATACCTGTCTGTATCAGGTCACACACCTGTCTGTGTCCGGTCACACACCTGTCTGTGTCCGGTCACACACCTGTCTGTGTCCGGTCACACACCTGTCTGTGTCCGGTCACACACCCGTCTGTGTCCGGTCACACAGCTGATGATGCGTATCAGAGGAAAAATGCTGGCAGAGCTCAGAGACAGAATTGTTTGAGGCACAGACACGGGGAAGGCAACTAAAAGATTCTGCTGCATTAAACTTTACCAAGAGCTCAGGGGCCTCCAGAACACATAAATGGAAGAAGTTTGCAAGAAACTGGCTTCCCAGCCAAACTGAGCGATCAGGGAGAAGGGCTTTGGTAAGCGAGATAACGAAGACCTCTCTGGCGGATCTCCAGAGGTCCTTTGGGTCTCTAAGAGCAGGTTGCATCACTACTAAGCACCACACAGAAAAGAACTGAGGGGAAGGCTGTGCTCTCAGCTTCTACTGACCGGCTGTAATTCATTGGTCCATGTTCTGAGATGAAGGTGGAAACATTTAAGAAAATTCTTTATCTTCCCACCGAGTCGCTACTTGATTAGGCAACAGGCTTTTCATATATCGTTGCAGACGTTGCTGATAATGATTGCACAGGAATCTCAGAGCTGAACAATGACACCCAGGACTCACTCTGGTGGACTGATGCTTGACTGCTGCCTTTTCAAAAGTAATATCAACCGTTATAGAATGCTGTTTTACTCATCAAGGCCCCTGGTGAGACGTTTAGAGTCTGTTTGGGCAAACAGAGACGCTCAGAATGAGATGAATTCTAATAGTTTTAGTTTATTCTTCACTCTGAATAATATGCTTGAAGTCAAGGACTGCTGTGAAAAACTATTAGACCGTCTCCTGATTTCTAAACACAAAATACAAGCTTTTAAATGATAACTGAAGTTCATAAGAAAGGAAATATATCGCATACCTAAATCACCAGTGTGACAAAGTATTCACCCCCACAAACTTAATATCTAGATGTTCCCCCTTTACCAGAACCCCGGTTGATCCCTCTCTGGAATTTGTTTTGATTTTGTCACAGTGAGCTGCTGCTGTGACCTACGAGAAAACTTCCTGCTTCTGAAGATGGTCTGTTGACGAGATGATGCGACTGAACAGGGACAAAGTACCTGAAACATCAACTTTAATGACAATTGTGATATAGTTATTTTATACGGTGGTTTAAATAACTGGACTCAAAAGGACCCCAAGGTTAAATTCTGTTAGTAAGTTTGAGGATGACCAGAAGGGAAATAAACAGTTTACTTTCTCCGCGTTGGTGCTGTGGGTCAGCGGTGTTGCAGCGTTCGCCGTGAGTTCACCCTCTCGGTTGTGAGTCATCTGGTCAGTGGGATTCTGTGGGGCCCACCCTGTGTCAGCTTCTCTCCCCAGCAGGGATCCAGTCTCCAGCGTGCAGCCGACCCACCACAGCCCCAGCCGACCCCGGCAGACCCGTGAAGGCCCCACAGCAAAGCCACGGGGCAGCAGTGTGGACAGAGCTGAGGCGAGCGACGAAGGGAAGTAAGAGGCGAGATCAGCCATCAACCTGCGCAGAGAACCACAGAAAAGTTACCTTCATCCCTGTGAGGCGCCTGATCCCTACAAAGTTTTATTTTACATCATGACATTCTTTTAAGGAGACTTAACAGTAAAGACCCAGACAAAACCTGACTTAAAACAACCAATGAGCAGAACCTGATCTTCCCCATGACATCCTAAGTCTAGAAAACTACAAATCAAGCAATAAGGGAAGAAACTCTAAATATGGATTCTGGGCTAAACTTCAACCGGTGGGTTACTAAACCAGCCTCTTTAACACCTTTAAACAATACATATCTGATTTGACTGTACGATACATATGGGTCAGAATCTTAATGTGATGCATGCCTCAGAGTTATGCACAAATGTTTGAGAAAATAACCTCCTGATATTTAAGGTTGGCTTGAAAATCTAAATTAACACTGCAGAGACTTGTGTGTGTTTGTGTTACGAAGTTCTTTTACAGAGTTTGTGAGGGACTGGAATTATAATAGGATGAGGCGCTGACTAAAGTTGTGAAATGGGTTTATAAAATAAAAAAGAATGTGTATATATAGAGTATATCATATATGTTTGTATTATTGGCATTGTCTTATTTTGGTTGTGAATTGTACCACCTTGTCATGTGAAAATAAAAAACATGATGTGAAAACATCACTGCTCACTTTAAGCTTACCCATAAATTCTTCTCATATATTTTTAATGATATCTCTTAATTAAATCTCTGCATTCAACTATTAATGTTTCCTAAATCCATTTTTTTTCTCCTGTTCTTTTGTTTTATTCCTTTGAATATTCTTAATAGCTTCTTCTTTTTTTAATTCGACCCATTTTTCTGCACAGCATATCTCAATGGTGCCATACAAATAAAGTTTTTGTTTTATTCTAGTGTTCTAGCCTTAAATGTCTCACATGGAGCCCTTAAACTACTTATATTACTTATTCCGTTCTGGTGGATCTGGTCTCAAATGCACTATATATATAAAATATTAATACGTAATACTTCAACATTAGTTAGACCTTTCAAGGCCTAAAGTTAATATGCTAGCCTTTTTAAGACTCTGAAAGACCCCACGGGAACCTTGGGAAAACCCACCAACCCACAGTCAAAGAGTTCTGTATACCTTTTTAACACATAAGAACCCTGACCAAAAAAGGAAAACTAACAGAGGGTATAATGTAGTCCAAACAGACCAAATATCCAAACTTATATTTGTGAAATTATGCCCCCTGTCAGAGAATTGTTAAACACATGTTATATTAGGCTTATTAATACTTTTCATTCATCGCTCATTCTAAAATAAATTATCTTGTTTTTTAATATATTTCAGGGGTTTTTTTTATATAACCTATATCAAAATTTGTAAAACAGTAGCACTATAAGGGCCTTTCCATAGAATTTAAAATGGTTTGTGACACTTGTGTCCCCATGATTCCTTATGGGTTAATATATCCCCACAGCTACACAGCCAACCATAGGCAATTGGCCAAAATACATGTTACAATCTTCCTTCACAATGAACCAAAATACATGGTACAATCTTCCTTCACAATGATCCATACAGATGCAAACAAACCAAGGCACCAATGAAGAAAAATATTCTAAATTAAGTCTACTGGCAGACTTCTATTAAATAACATTGGCATTCATTCATGTATGAAACCCTCTCCTGCATTAGAAGAGGGAAATAAATATTAAAAGCAGGCCAATGATGCTACAAATATGCTCAAAGTAGACCGAAATGTATTTATTTTTAAACTATTAACATAAATAATGGTCATAAATTTGGAGTGAGTGGGAAACACTGAATACATCTATTACAACATAAGGATGCTGCACCTCTCAGAGATAAAGTGAATTATTGATCAATTTGTTGATGTAGATCTTGCAATGTAGGTTAATATGAACATTTAACATAGTATTCCTAACAGATACTTGTTTCTAAAAACATTTCCACCACACAGTGCAATAAAGCATAACCGTAAATCAAGTTTTAGAAGCCACTCTGGATTAACGCAGGGAAAATCCATTTATGGCCAACAACAACACAACACTAACGTTAGCATCTCGGGTGCACAGTGTTTGGATAGATTACAACACCGCAACGTCATATTAAATATTCAGATTCTTTCATTAATTTATCTTGAAATTTCAAAATCTCACCTCAATTCATATTCTGATTTACAGTGTGAAGCGATATATCCACAATTTAACTTTAACACTGTGGGGTGTGTTTGCATCGGATAGCCGTTAGCTACATGACTTTAGTTTGCAAATATGTGAAACAAAAATTTTATTATTCATTTTAATAATTATAGTAGATGTGTACATACTTTGGATCTGGTCGTTGTTGATTATTTTAAATGTAAATACGTTTAATTAACCCCTTGTAAACTCTGGGATAGATATCGTTATCCAGCAAGTAAAAGTACCAACGGAAGTCCGGTCGGTCCAAACTCCGATGTGAGACAAGGAGCTTTGGTGTGTTCAGTTCCGGATAATATTAATAATAATAGAGGAGATTTTTATATTTCCCGAAATATTTAAATAATAACACAAAAAGGGGTTGCAGAATTGAAGCAATCAAAAAAAGATGTCTTATCATTTGATAATTTACTTGAACTGAATGCTCTTCATAGCGTGGCCAAAATAAAACCAACTTGCATGAAAAAAAGAACGACTAGACAATCCATCAACATCAATAATCAAATACTAATTTAATTTAAATCAAGTCCAGAGTGATAACAATACAATTTTAGAAGTTTATATTTAATTTTTTTTTTTTTACATTATTCCAGGAAGTAGGATGTGATGAAGTTTCGCAAACTTTATACAGAAAGGTCCCAAGGTCAGAGTTGGATTTGAACATGGAACGTAGGCATTAACACTAATAGACAGGAGGACAGACAGACAGATAGATCTACATATTGGTCTAGTCTGCAGAACTTTCTAGGTTCTTTAACTCTGAATATGAAATTCATCAGTAGCTCTGAGAACAAGTTAAACTGATTCGAACCGCTGATGAACCGATCAGCCATAACATTAACATCAGTTAGTGGTTCTAATGATGTGGCCGATTATTGTATATTCTCCATAGCTAGAAAAGATGGGATTCAGCAAACAGTTTGAAGAAATATCTGTGCAATGGATATATTCGGTCGTAGTCCGGGCTGTTCCATTGTTTGATCATCGCTCCTGATCAGCAAGCAACCTCGGCCTCCGCTGAGTGAACGCATGTGAAGAGTGAATACTGGCTCAAGTTCTAAAGCACTCTGAAGAAGAATTGCTCCAGAAGAATAGAAAGGTTCTATAAGTACAGTCCATTGTCCAATACTGAAAGTACACCAGGTACTGGAATCAGAGTGGATTGCTTCGGATGTCTGGCAGTGGGTGACCTTACTCTCACAGCCATGACTCCACTCCTATAATTAAAGCAAACTCACCCCCACACAGAGAGCGAGGAGGGCGATTAGAGGACACCTAATGGGCAGGAGTGGGTGTAAAGAAAGGAGGAGGAAAAAGCTTCATCATACAGATATTCTAAAGGTGACTACAAATGAAGGCATGCTATATAATAGGACAGCTTATAGACATGTTTACATAAACATTATATATACATACATATACCCTCAAACCAAGAACAAAGAAATAAAAAATGCACATTTAAGTGAAAATACAGGCGTTCACTGCCCGCAAATATAAAGAAAAAGGTAAGAGTCCGATCTCCACTGGCATATATGATATGAATTAAAATGGTCCAGTTAGAGATGTGCAATAGTTGTCCAGGTGCAGACGTGCAAAAGTGCTGTAGCCCATTTAAAATATTTATATTTAGATTAGAGGAGATAAAAACAATGATATAAGACACCTCGCCTCTCACTTTGAAACGGCTGCTTTACCTATTCAAGATAATAAGATGATGTTGACGGCAGTAAAAAAATGTCTTCTATGCACAAATTGTTACTCTTGCAGCTTATAGATGAGGTCATTTGTGATTTGGGTTGGATTGGTTTGACAATTTAAAAATGCGGGACCCCGGGAAAAGACTTTGGGAACCTCTGCAGTAGAGGAACATCCAGCACAGCTACGAATTCACTACGTTTATTCCCATCTGTACACCAGAACCTCAGCATGCCATAGATCTTATGTTCTAATTCTCTTCTAATTCTCTTAACTGCCTCTCCTCCAGCAGCATTTCTATGCGGATATATTTACAAATTATTTAATATCGTTTTTTTTTATGATGCCATTATATAAGCTCCTCTGACGCGGAGGTCAAGTTTATAATTTGATGGTAAGTGGATAGCATCGTGAACTAATGAGGGATCTGGGTTGGGTTACGTATATTTCCTGTTTTTACCCGTAAACAAGAGGAAAAGATGTTGAGAGCAGAAAGAGATGATTCATCCGGAGGCCAGGGACAGAGAGGTGAACCGGTGTGTGTGGAAAGTGGGATGCGGGTGACCTTAAAGGACCCAATTCAGACGTATGGGAACACTGACACTTCTGGAATGATGGAGGACCGAAGGGATCTCCGCAGCCTGATTTAAGTTTCAAAATGTTAAGGGAACATCTATACATCAGTTTTCTTTAAGCCCTCAGGTTGAAGGGAGCCTAGCCCAGATGACATAGGCCATAGGGCATTGGCGAGACACACCCTGGACAAGTTGCCAGTTCATCAGACGCACATAGATCTTTTAAAGTCACAAACTCGCAAAGGCTCCAGGTACAGATTTGAACCCCGGAAACTTCTTAATTTGAGGCAACAGCATTACCCACAATGCCACCATGTGCTCTCCCTGGGGAAGGGTCGACCAACCAGGGCCAGCAGACCAAAAGGCTAATTAAATAATTGCACCACATACATTTTAGGGAAAAAATTCAACTAAATTCAATTCAACAAATATATGTTTTATGTTAAGAATGCAATACTGTTTTCTTTGTTGTTGATATAATGCTCATAAAATCATGGGTGATCATGGGTATTGACAGCAAAGACAATTTTTTGCATCTCATTTTACAATTTTTTTTAAAAGGAGACAACAATTCTGTGGGACTCTGTCTTACTCTTATATGAAACCTGGAACTGGTGTTAGACTCCGGGCTGGCTGGTGGTGCATAGAACCTAAACCACTTCACTGGTCGTTGATGTTCCTGCCTGACTTTTCGTCCTTTTGTGTCTTATTTTGTCTATCTGTTTCACACAAGGTGGATCTTGCCCTAGAGGCTAGTCTTTCAAAGAGGGCTAGTGTGGGTCACACTCACAGAAATAATACTTGTTTGCTGCAAAAATCCACATAAATGTACTTTTACGAGATGATTCGAACCATAAATATACCAGTTCAATTTAAAATAGCAAAACAAAGACAACTGATGTGGCTCACTGATGTGTTTTAATAGGCGATAATGTGATTCAGCAGTCAATTAGATACACAGACAGAACACGTTACCACGATTGAATCATTGTTGTTGTATTTTTTAAAGGAACAGTTCACAATAAATAAAATCAATTCATCATCTATGCACTCTCAATCGTGAGGGTTCTTATTCTACAAAATACTTATGCATCTTCACCGCTAAAATCGCATTGCCACATTCTCATTTTTAAAATGCAAGAAAATGACCATAAAGAAACATAAAATGAATCCACGCAGCTGTCTGCTATAAAACATAAATAAGTGTCCGGAAGGCTAGAAATGACAAATTAGCTTGAAAACACAATATTAACAAACGAATATTTTAACTTTTAAAAATTTAAAATATTCACTCTAGCCTTCACACTAAAAGCAGTAGCATGAGTTTAGCTGCAAGGATCTTTTTTATGTTTGTTTATTCTAATGTCCCCAGTCAAACTTGACCTGGCTCTCCATCTGATGGGATTTTCTTTAATGATTGAATTTTCATCTATAAAATATCCAAATATTGATGGATGTATTCTTCACACAGGTGATTATACAGTTTATGTGGCTATTTACTGCAGATACATGTAAATCGTTTAAGCGTTATGTCATCCTTTGGTTTACTCCTGCCACAGGTGGCAGAATGTATGGTAGAGGCACAGCCTCCAAATACAATAGAACTACACAGAACCACATACTTCACATTGTACCTGTATACAGATATTTCCTCTCAGATTAAAAACATGAAGTTGGTCCATCTTAGGAAACATCAGGCTCGTCACAGGTTCAATACATTATGGCACTCGTTCCACGCAGACACTATGCACTGCACAGTCTCATGGAGGATTATACCATTCACAAGTTCATTTAAATATAAGGCGGATAACATGACATAACCTGCATGACGACCTGGCAAGGAACTTTCTCCTATTACAGCGCTTTAAAATGTGTATCTGAAATAGGCTACATCAATTCAAAAATAAAACAAACAAACAGAAATTCATAGATTGTAGGTAATGTTCCCTTTCATTTTTTTGATTAGCGCTGTAGGCATGATCTGAGTTTTGTGAGCCTCGGTTTTCAAAGTAGGACAGAATAACGGTGGCCTACTAATTATAAAGTTTTTATTTAAAGTTCAAACGTGAACTGGAATGTGTTTCTGAGTGGATTTTATGTGGAAAAATAGGGTATGCAGTAATAGAATCTCGATTCATATTTTATTAGCAACATCGGCATGATTTGAATGTCAAAAGCTTTTGTTTTTCAAAACAGGACACAAAGTGTTCACAGGCGCGTCGTAGATTGTCAATATAAAGCAAAAACTTTAAATAAATTAGCTTTCCTCAAAGGATGTTACGTTATAAATAGGTTACGTGTTAAATAAAACCTTTACGTTAATCAGTGCAGAAACCAACAGGACTCATAGACACCATAGTAGAACAGTATAGTTGATCTACCCTTTCAAAATACTGGTATTTCCCTTGTTTTCTAATTTGTCAAAAGAATATCTGATCTGCTGTGTTTTTTTTCGTTTTGATATTAGATCCTATTCTCTATTATCTCTACACAAACAAGAACTTTCAGCAACAGATCAAAAGCGAATAAGACGGACAATGTCTTCAATGATCAAACAAAAATATCTTGGCAGTGATTTCTGCAAAGTTATTTTAAAATAGAAACAATAAACCAAAAGTCAGAGCAATAAAAATACTACATCTTATTAAAATATATTATTTAGGGCTTGGTATCTGAAAAATATTACATCACCATCTTGTTATACCCTTCGTTAGGGATTCCTAACATTCTAAAGGAACAGTTCGCTCAAAAATATAAATACATTTATTATTTTGTCGCCCAGCTGAGGGAACATCGGTTGAAGTTTCTTTGTCCACAAAACATTTCTGGAGCTCCATAGTAAAACAGCACTGGAAGATTCTCCTAAACCATTGACCTCCTTTAACAAAAGCCATTTCAAAGCTGGCGTGAGGAAATGTAACTCCGCCCCTCCGGTCCCCATAAACGCAGTGGAGCTGTGATAAAGAGTCTGAGTTCCTCCTCTGAGATGTTAGCGGATGTAGTAACAGAGGTGGACTGAATATCTGTGTAAATGCTGGGTGAAAGGAGGGACGGGGTGTGACCTTTTGACCAAGTGCGATGTGCGCAGCTATAAACCGTAAGTCTGAAAGGCAGCTAGTAGCGGTTAGCGGCTAACTCAAAGAGGAAGAAAATCTACCAGAAATATCTTCAAAGATAAGAAAGATGAGAAAGTTCTTTAGCTCGTCCTCTGAGCAGAGGACGAGAGCAGCAGCCACGCAAGAAAGCTGAAATAATATTATTAGACTAAGTTAGGAGCAAACATAGGTGTGGTAAACTTCATTTCATGTTCGGTATTCCTGTACAATGTGAGCGGGTCGCCTGGATACTGAGTGACAGGTTAAAATCAACAAGAACTTTGGGATCGTAAGCTAGCAGAGATTCACCTAAAGCATGGTTATTCAGCTCAGCTGCAACTACAGCGTCTTTTCTCATTACCTGTGGACAAAATATCTGGCAATGCTGTTTCTGGAGACTTGGATTATGATGTAAGGAAACGTGTTAACAGTTGTTTCGTTGAGTTTTAATGGTAGTTATCAACATTGGGAGATTTATTTTTTTTTTGCTTCAAGCTCCGGATACCTTTTTGCGGATTGAATAACTTCATCCGACTTTCCATCAGCATGGAGGCGAGTCGTTGTTATGTCAGAATCCGTTTTGGGCGAACTGTACCTTTAATCCTCCATGTTCTTTTAAATAACCTTATAAATTTCCCCTTTATTCGATGACGCCGGCTGTTGCATGTGTTTGCACTCATGCTGCTGCTCTGCTTTATGATTGACTTCGTTTCACTGCGGAGAGAGAAAAACAGGAGCAGGAGTTAGAAGATGACACCATCATTTCTTAATGTGAGTCCTGAGACGATTGGACGGGTGTTCACTGAGAGCGTACACACCCTCAATACATTCCACCTGAGGCTCCTCCCAGGTTCCGTCTGCTTTGCAGTGAATCACCGGCAGGTGGCGCTGTATGAACCCTGAGTAACACTGATACCGGATGATGGTGTTGATGGGATAGCTATCCTTCATTATACCAAAGAAGTAGGCATTCTCTACCTCTGGGGGGCTGGAGCAGGATACTGAGGACAGAACCAGACACCGCAGGACACCGTATCAAACCACAGGATGTCTCTTGCATTGTTTAAAATAAACAACTTTAACCTTTAACAAACTATGAAATAACTTACCAGTGCATTTGCAAATTGCAATAATCAGTATTTACCATATTCCAACTAATAGGCCTATTGAAAGGGGTCTCTCGTGAAGCCTGGCTTTGGCCTGTTTTAGCTCCTTTATTTGTTTTTACCTTATTTCCTATTGCACATTTCAGTCAAACAAGGTTTGATAAAGTCATCAGCTGTGTCTCTATTCATGGAACCACATCATTCGAAAGCTGTATTTGAAGACCAACCGACAAGGTCATCCTATTTCCAAAGTCTCTTTGAATGTGGCCCAAAAACACAGTCATCTTTTCTTTGATCCCTCCCAATTCTCTACAGTCAATCTCATCAGAGGATTCAGTGTGCAGCATTAATGTGTTGGGGGGTTTGTTTCATCCATTCCTGACCACGCAACCAGTTAGAACTGAAGAAGCATCTTGGTTTAGAGGTTGAATGTCTTCAAGTCTAAACAGAAGTCCAGGTGCTTGGACAAATTTTGAGATTTATCTTTTACCACGAGGCGGCAATTTCCGATGTTCCAAGAAACACGGAAATAACTCTATCCCCAATGGTGCAAAAGGCCTCAAACTACATTTGTTTAATAAGAGTCCAGACCTGCAGACATCTGCATGACAAAGTCACCAGTAATCATAGCGATAGATAGATTATCAATTATCTATCCTTTCCATGATCCAACCTTCTCCACTTCTGAACGGCTTAGCATGATGATGAGATTCAAAATGTGGTAGAAGTCTTTCAGGGAGGGACTTAACATCTTCGTCATGCACGAGTAGCCCGGGTCGTGGCGGAACCATAGTAGGATTCATATATAATCCCTTGGTGGCGGTTTGCCTCTGCTGTCTGCCCTCAATGTAGTAGAGTAGTGGCTACCACTGCAACAGGTTTCAGAACTGCAGATTTGATCATTTCCACGATTCATTACTGCCTCTAGTGACTGTTGTAGCTGACAGTATTTTTACTACGACAACACAGCTTTGTTTATTGCCACTTCTGCAAATACTCAGCTCTTAGTACGCTTCCGGCTTATCCGCTAACTGACACAAGCTATTAACGCTCCGATGCCACAGGAGCGGTGCTTTTTTGACGTAAGAGTTGGAAATAGAAAATTGTCTATAGACCAGATTATTCCAGGACGACCTTAGCGGCCTTAGGGTTGGTGTTCCCACACCTCACACCTCACCTGAGCCTCTCTTGCAGGTAAACGGCAGCCTGTGGTCACAGAGCACGTCTTTCCACTGCCCCCCCTCGTTGCTCATCATCACCACACAGTCTTCTCCATAGATGAGGAAATTATCTGGCTGGTCTTCCATCCAGTTCTCATATTGCTGGGGAGGAAGTTGAAACATACAACAGGTAAGAAGGATCTCCACTTTTCACTTGAATCTGGTCAATCTGTACGCGTTATTTATTTTTTTTGTATAACTTCCTATCTTTGTGATTGCCCCATTAGTTCCACCTCTCCCTGTTCTGCCTATGCAGGAGCCACATTCTAGTGTAATGCTGTGACTCACCAGTGGAGTGCCATCTGTCCAGCTGTAGTCGTTCTCCACTATTTTGTCAGTTAGCCCAATCCACTGGTGGTCTTCTGTGTGTGCTGTGAGGAAAAAAGCATCAACACTTAATTTTTCATTAAGTCTCTGTCGTCATTTCTACAAACTTACAAAAACCATATTATCCCCTTACCATTGACAAAGTTTTGCTCCTCTGGAGTGATTATGCTGACCAGATGGGAGCCCAAGGCCCGGCATTGATACTCCGCTTCCAACCATGTCTCCTTATCAGAAATGTGAAGGTAGCAGTTCCCCTGAAACTTTGACCAGCCGTCCATACACAGATTATCATCTGCAACAGCAACACCAGAGAGTCCACATTAATTCTATCCATGGCACTCAGAAGGCAATTCCACCCAAATAGTCTTTTTCAAATCTATGAGATTTAGATAGGAACCATAAATAATACATTTCATTTGTCATCCTCAGAGACAAATTGAACATTTGGAAAACTAAAACATTTGTGGCAGATGTGGCAAAACTTAAAGAGCTCTGAACCGAAGTTGAAGTTGAAATGTCTTCAAGCCTTGAAAGAAGTCCAGTTGTTTGGATTCCAACATGGATTACCATGACCTGGATGAATGACAATCTACACAGACATGATATCTGCATATCCGCTCTCGGTCTACTGTTTGATTGGGTAGCGTGTACAGGAATGTATCCAGCTGAGGTGGGATCCACCGGTGCACCACCGGCCTGTATCTCCTTCTCCATGTGGGAGGAGGAGCCTAAGTGTTTGAGCTAGGACCTAGAATAAGGGGAATTACATTCATGCATGGCGAAGCAAAATGAGACGTTACTGAAGGTCTAGAATCTGGTCCAGCCTGGAAGTAAGTATCCCTCAGTGGGATGGATGGATGAATGGATGGATGGGTGGATGGATGGATGGACAGTTAGAAAGATAGATAGATGTAAAACTCATACCAATTTCACAGAGTCCTCCTCCGTAGCTGGGCAGGCATAAACACTGGAAATAACCTCCGTTCTCCATACAAGTGGCTCCATTGGAACAAGGGTTGGGCTGGCATACATCACCTTCTGTAAAAGAGGGAGCAGGGTATACTACTGGATCGGCATGGGGTTGGAATATATGAGTCAGCCAAAAAGCTGTGACATCACACATCCCGGAAGAGTATTCCCTGTCATGGCTGCACCCTCTGGTCCAGATTAAATTTACTGCATTCATCTCTGTTCCTTTCATAAACGGGGTGCTTGGAGGTGTTGGTCAGTAGAGGATGGTAGGGTAACATTTCTTCAGAGGGAACTAATATTCGTAATAACTGCAGTAAATTTATGTTTGAATAGGGGCTGTCAGGTGGTGATAAAATGTATTGAATTTATTTCATGGTAGTGGTTATTAATATATAAAAATGTATCACAAACATCAGTATTTGCCATCCAAAGCCTTTAAAAGGGTTTTAATTCATGTGTGTATTTTTTTTATATAAGTAAATTAATAGTAATAGACAGACATCATCAACCTTAAAGGTCAGTTATCATACATTCAGAACATTTATTTCACTGTTTGAATTTAATGAATTTAATTCATTCATATTATTTGTAAGAATATCATTTTTATCTTAAAGAGTCAAATATTCTTGGGAAAAGTTGAATTATTACATTTACAGTGGATACTTGAGTGTGTGGTACAGAAGAACCACACACTCCTGCTTAAAAACCTAACAGTCATATGGATCATGAGGTCCTGCTTTTATTATTCTGTATTTATACTGAAAATTAAGATCAAGAGAGCTTCTGGCTGTCTGCTACAGCGGAGGGTTCTGTCCTCTCTGAGCTCGCCTTCGGGCACTTGTGTTACCGTTTGACGGGTGTAGCACTTCAGTCAGACTCAGAGTTTGGACAGAGAGTCACCACCATTGACAAAAAAATACTGAATAGTCACATAAAAGAATAGGTTGACCTACCCATGACTGTGCCAGATCCTGGGTCACCACCAGGGTCGGAATCAGACATGTCTGGATCAATTAAAGGAAAGACTAAGACCTCGGTGCTTCCTTCGGATTCTTGGGGTCCTTCTGAATCTGAATCCTCTCCAGCAAGAACGTCGTCACTGCCTATAAAGACAACATCAATGCCCGATCCGTCTCCACTGAGAGCAAAGCCAGATTCCTCGCCCGCTGTAAAAAGAAAATGAGACATTTAATCTGATTAAAAAGAAAGGATTCACCCCTTTGTTAATAGCCCAGAATTGAACATTTACCTCTGAAACAGTATGCATCAAATTTGGAGTCAGGTGTAGGAAAGATTTGCTGGAAGTCGTCAGTATAAACAGTGTGCACTCCTGCTTTGCCCCGACCACACGCTTCGCGAGGTTTGTTGATTGAATACCGGACGCAACGATCCAATAGCCAGCCAGTACGGCACTTGTCATAACCCATTTTCCAAGCTGCGTAGATATTCGCTGTGGTGGCCAGCGTGGCATTCTGCTGTAGACAGTAAGAGGCCGCTTCATTATAGGTGAATCCCTCCTTAGTTCTCACATGGAAAAGCTTACCTGTGGGACAGATATGGAGAACATGTGATACAATAATCAATTTTATGTCACCTTATGTCCATGGACTAGTGTAAAAAGGGGATGATTGACGCCAACCCATTGATCAAAATCGAGATGTCAATCTTTGGGGGCGGAGAACCGATCCAAATAACATTAATGAGAAATTTAAAAAAGAAATTTCGAGCACAGAGACACAATCAAACTTGATTGTAGAAGCAAAAGTGGTAACAACGTTTCTGTAGACGAAACTTTGGACAAAGCTGGGCAGCAGCCAGCACACAGGGTAGCGTCTCTGGGAGGTTAACAAGAAGGAGAGCAAGGGTTGGACAGATGGGCAGACAGAGGTCAGGGTGCAGGGAAGTTCCCCTCTCCACTACTTCCTACATTTGGCCCCCATTCTGCCCTTCCACCTTCACCTTCACCTTCACCTTTTCTTCTTCATCAGGATCACCCAGGCGAGTCCGGACCAACCCTGGCCTATATCACACACATGGAAAGGGATCTAAACCCTGACGGTTGGAGACCACTGTTCTATGAAGTCTAATCCTGTTCATGCACTCATGTCATCACGTGCATGACAAAATGAAGCTGCACATAAATCTCTGACTTCACATGTTAAGGTATTATTCCCATTTTGATCTTACTGGGGATCTACAGTAGATCTACTTGTAATAAAGCGAAATGAGGCAAATCGTATCCCTGTATACTTGATAAATACTGGCATCCCGGTTACTTAATACTGTGCGATGTTTTCATAGACGCCTGTGGTGGTTAAAATGCAGCAATTTGATGTGATATTTCTATGTCTGATAGCCTTCATTTAAATGTAATGGTGAATAGACTGTACTCAAACAGTGCCTCTCTAGTCTCTTGATCACTGAAGGCACTCAAAGTCTGTGTATATTCTCTGTCGCAGTAGACCGAGCAATGAGCAGTTTGTGTGCATTGTCCAGATTTTTATGCAAGATCACTTGACATCTGCGCGGTTAACCGAGGCACGCAAGGTAGAATTAAATATTTGGGTTATTTCTGGTTAAACACAACAGGTCTTTTCTTACCGTTGAGCTCATTGACGTAACAGTACACATCATGTGGCTCATCCACTGGTCTAATACCATAGGACCGAACTCCAGATACATTTCCCAAATTCCCAGCACATGGAGGCCGTGGGATAATAATGGGGTACCTAAGAAAAAAAGAACACATGATTATTTATTGTTTAGAGTGGGGGGGGGGGCTCTATAGTTTCACTGAAAAAACGTTCTAGATGTACCTCACACTCTGGTCCATTAACCATCCTGCTTCACACTTCTGGAATCCAGCTTCATACGCTTCCTGCAGCTGGTGAGGTGTGGCCATGATTGCTCCGATGCTACGGCAAGCCTCCTTGGCCTCATCGAAGTTGAGGGAATAGCGGGATGAATTTCTGCGATAATGGAAGACGATACCTGCACAGATGAATGAGAGTAAGTCCTATGAGGCGACGTTTTTCCTCATCAAGAACTTTACAATTACGGTAGTGAGCAATAGCAGCTCTATCACTGACCAGTTGGAGGCATCATGGCGTAGGTTGGAGTTCGTGTTTGAGGCGCAACAGTGGTCTGTTGGACAATGAAGTCCTCATCATCAATCCCCATATTCTCTGTAATTGAAGTGTTCTGAGTTGGTGTGGGACTAGTGTTCAGTCAGACTATACAGAAACAGTTTAACAAACATGGCTCCCCAATCTTAGAACATTTCCAACCTCATACTGTTTGACCCTGCACAAATTGATTTTTTACAACCTTTGGGAGTGGCAAAACTCTGAACTCAACATTAACATATCTTTGATAAATGATGGCCTACCATTGTAGCAGAAGACGTCATAGAGGGACTCAGGCAGTGGGTATCCTGTCTGGTTTGAGTAGAGATAAACAGTTCGAACTCCAAGAAATCCACCGCCACACTGTGGTCGCTTAACGTTGATGGGGTAGCGGACACTCCTGTCTGCTAACCAGCCGGCGTTACAGATGTCCATCCCTACACGCCAGGCCAGGTAGAGCTGACCAGTAGTTGCCATCTGTGCGTTCCGCCTAGTGCATGCCAACGCCGCCTCAGAGTAGTTGAACTTTTCAGGAGAGTTGACGTGGAAAACTGTGCCTGTGTCAGAGAACAGAGATCAATATAATTAAAAAAAAGTTAAATAATGAACAAAGAAAAGTACCAAAACAATGACAATGACCAGTTTACCGTTCATCCTCTCAGCGAAGCAGTAAACATCATAGGTTTCAGAGAGGTTTCTCTTTCCATAGCTTTTGATCCCAGTCCTGTTCACTTTGTCACCATCGCATTGCTCACGAGCATAAT
Organism: Lophius piscatorius; assembly: GCA_009660295.1. NCBI lineage: Eukaryota > Metazoa > Chordata > Actinopteri > Lophiiformes > Lophiidae > Lophius > Lophius piscatorius. The sequence goes on from VRLP01005642.1 coordinate 26,088, forward strand.
TGATTGGGTACCTTCATTGTTATGAAAAAATTGTAATCGATATGAAATAGTGTAAGTCATCAATGTGAAAAATAAAACTTACAAACAGAACTGATGTTGAAGATGTCAAAGACTCTCAAGCACACGCAGACTTCAAACGTGTGTCTCTGGTTCCTCACATCTTTGTGTGTTTGTCCATCTGTCCTCTCGCTTTGACCAATAATGTACTGCTGACTCTGAGTGGGAGCATCTTTGAAATCACCACAAAGGAGTGTCTTGAACTTTTTTATTCTAACAGTTATACAAATAGGGTGCTGATAGGAAGCCACTGTGGTACCAGAGAGCCGTGCTACACAGCACTTTATAATCCGAGAATCCGAGAATCACAGTGCCTTAACACTTGGATAGAGTCCATCTGCCATCTTTTGTCCCGCTGCAAGTTACCTATTGATTGACTTGCTATGCTTTCAAGACCGAGGAGGTTGGTCTTCCTCTGGTTTTGAGAGGTAAGAGGGAAATCAAAAAAAAAAGAAGTAACTGGTTGAAATAAAACATTAACAAATCTTGGGAATATCTATAAATACGTTTGTATATGTACTTTGGAAAAATCCAAAAGATTCGGATCGTGAGTAAGAGAGCATGAGAAAATGTACTGTGCTCTTGATTTATTACCTCAATGAAGAGATTCACAATTATTTCATGGAACCATAGTTCAAATTATGGTCCCAGTTATAGTAATAAAGTTGAATGAGCAGGATTTGCTTTAAGGCGTGGCTATTCTGTGATTGACAGGTTATCTTCTTGCCTAAATATGGTCACTAGTGGCTGCAAAAAACAAGGGGTTGAGGGCTGTAATGCAAAATTTGAGACTTCAACAACTGTGTTCCACATACAAAGGATGTCGGAATCATAGCTCAGTGCGCTGTTTATCGTACAGTCTGCGATCAAAGATGAGAATGCGGTTTAGAAATTAGATTTTTTTCAGTATTCAAACTACCTGACTGAATAGTCCGAGAGCCAGCCGGCATCACACTGATCTATTCCCTCTGTGAAAGCCGCTTCAAGCTGTATGGGTGATGCCACGACGGCATTGATCTTGGAGCACGCCTCCTCTGCCTGCTGATACGTCAGAGTGTAGCGGCCCGTGATTGCCCGGTAGTGCAACACGATACCTGTAGCGAGAAGACAAGGAATTTATTTTAGAATGGATTCAGTTTTCATACGGTTCAACAAGAGAACCCTCGGAGAACCACTTTGGTTTTCCACTGCCTGGCGAGAGATACTATGAGATCACAGAGGTACTAATGTCATGCTTGGATTATGGCTACACCTCTCCCAATGACTTCTGGTGGTAATGCTCCACAAATACACACAATACAGACAAAATGACCACAGATTGAGCGGATAAAGACAAAAGAAACTATCAGTGCCTGAGTATTTTATAATTCATCTTTAGACTTTACTCCTATTATCCAGCTGTGTTCCTGATCGCTACCTTGCACTATCTGTGCTCACAAGTTTTGGTTCATATAACAATCCCGCCCCCAGCCTGGTTCTGGATAAGTAGATCTAGATCAAGTGATCAGTGAGGTTGTGGTTGCTCTCTGGCCTTAGTTTTTCTGGGTGACAGTCGGTACTACGGCTGGGGCAAAGCAATGAAGCGGTGCCAAACTATGCATTGACAACAAACTAGCTCCAGAAGGTGTTTGTTGGAAAGGGGTCTCTGACAGCATACCTTGAACTTCCACATGGATGATGTCATGGTTGTCCTCGATGTCTTGCTGAACCTCACAACGGAACACCCCCGAGTCAGAAGACCGCAGCCCAGATATCCTGATGGTCCCATCTGTCGGAGTCATGGGGTAACCCAGAAGCTGAACTCTGTTCTTGAAAATTTCGCCGACACGCGTCTTTCCTTCCATGGCGACTATGATGGTTATGGTCCTCCCTTCGGAGATGAGGCTCCATTTGATGCGATGCGATAGGGGAGAACTGGTTGGAGCTTCTGGGTCTGGGACAGTGTTGTCCTGCATGTTTAACAACAACATCATTCAGTAACGGTTTGTGCGCTAATCTTCAACAAAGTTTTGCTGAAAGTGTTTGTATTATTTGGGCAAATGTCAAAAAACATCATATGTCTGTGATAGTGGGAAAAAAAATTCCAGGATCTGCCTTTTTATCTGGATCCATACCCAAAATTGAACAGGTCCTGTCCTGGCCTCTGAACTATCTTTCCACCAAGTTTCATACAAATCAGTCTAGAAGATTTTGGCGTAATCCTGCTGACCATCCTACCGTGCAATAACCAAGCCAACAAATAGTTCTTGTTGGAGGTCATTCTGAACCTATGATCACTGCACAAAAAAACATAATTACACACCTCAAAGACACATGGTAGAATCAACGATTCTCCCAGCAGAGGTAGCTGTGGTCCCTTCAGAGGAATGGTGACTTTCAGCAATTTATCCTCAGCTTCGTCTAAGAAAATTACCACATGTTGGTTTTATACGATGTCTCATACATCTCATGAATTCATGGCGTCATAGATGCACTTCATGTATTCTTACCCATTGTGCTTTGCTCTTCATATGTGGAGTGGAATGAGGATGAGATGACATGTAGGCACACAGAAAGCAGCACAATCCCCCTCATCATATTTTACCTGAAATACACAAAAGAAAAAAATATCAATATTTAAGTAGGATATTAACAGCAAGGTTGTCCCTTGGGTCTGATTTGGTTCTGGATATTCATGGACAGGATCTAAAGACGTAGCTGTGATGAGGAGAGGAGTGTACGGTTTAGCAATCATAGAACTGCATCTCTGCTGTTGGCAGACGGTTGTGTTGGATTCATCCGTCCGTCATGTCCAGCAGCTCTGGAACAGTTTGCAGCTGAGTTCAATTGGCTGGCTTGAGACACTAAATTTGAGGCTATGCTTCTCTTCTGAGGAGTGTTGGACCGTTAAACCGTTAAAAGAAGCGAGAAGGAAGACCCGACTCCCTGAGTGGCAAATTGGTGGAATCCATGCAGTGGCTTCATCTTGTTTCAACTCAGTTAATTTTTTGCCCATTTTTTCTGCTTCCAAAATCAATTTCAGGATTATATTTTCACTTGGTGCCCAATGTATCCCACCCACGGATAGGTGCCATGGTAACCAGAAAAAGAAATGTTATTCTGACTTCAACTTTCATGGGGTTACAATGTTATGGCTGATTGGTCTGTAATACACAAACATTAAACATTAAACAAACTGATGAAACGTTCGAATGGTATTTCATTTTATTTCATTTTCAGGATGTGGCTTTAACTGATCACTAGCTGCTCTTCATTTGTTATTATGTTCTTCCCTACAGGTCCAGAAGAAGTGTTCTACCCAGTTTTTCATTTTTAATCTCATTTTGTTGTGTACAATGCTACATTTTAATAAAACTAAATGTTTTAATAAAACATATCGTTGTTTGTTGGATGTTTTAATCTTCCACCAGAGATAGAGCTCCTTGAAATACTATTAAGTCAGTGTAATTCATGTGGAAATTATAAATTGGATTTTTCAGTTCAGCAGAAAGTTCTTACAGGAATATTATTGCAGCTTTTTTTTTTCTTGATGTTCATTGTAAACCTCAAGTTTTTGGCAAGTGTGTTGAGACTAAAATGTTTAAATATGAAGATGAGTGAGGTTTCTTTCTGGTCTGAATGAATCTCCTCTTACTCTAGTCTTAAAGACTCTTCAAATCGTTCATCTGCATCAGGATAAATTCAATGTTTTGCTCAATAGAAGAACATTTTATTATATTTTGAAGAATATTTGGCTTCAACCTAGAACTTTTTTTTTATTTGCAGTGCAGCTTCTTCGAGTTGAAATAGGCAGGTTTTAACTTCATCACGGTGAGCATCAGAGGGAATGTCGCCTGAAGAACCAGCTGCAGGGTTCAGACTGACTGACAGTCCATTAGCTGCTGACCTGTGCCTGGTTCCACACTGAGCTCATTCAGACGCTGCTGAGGTCCACTTCCAGATAGACCGGGCCCAGTACACCAGATCATGTCTCAACACAACAAATATTCAACCAGGAGAATTGCAGAAGTGATGCATGATGGGAGGAATCAGTGGTCAAAGTAGTGGTCATAGCAGAGCCGCTGTTTTCTCATGTGTTTTCAAAACTTGCAATACTTTTGCCGAAAAGGTAAGGTTTGCATAGAACATAAAGGCATCAAGGTTGTAATAATTTTCCCGAAAGATTTTTTCACATGGCTGGAAATTCAGATTTAAGGGATTATAAGATAAGATAAGATAAGATAAGATAAGATAAACCTTTATTAGTCCAGAAACGGAGAAATTGCAGGGTTACAGCAGCAAGAGCATAATACAGAGCAACATTATAACATTATACCGCCTTTATGATATTTCCGTGCACTTTATCTCTTCTGGAAGATGAAAACCCCCAATTATATTGTATGAATGATGATAATTTAACCTCCAGAATCACGCAGAAACAACGTTGGATTTGGTTCTATTTCAATTTATAGATGATTTATTCATGTTTATTATTCTTAATCTGTTTTTTTTTAATTTTGATTACACATGTATGATATGTTGAAATCAAAAAAAAAGTTTTTAGAATATTGCTCCTCTTTCATAATGGAGGAGTGATTTCCTCAGAAAATATTCCCAAAATAATCAAAAAATGAGATAACGTTTTCAGCCTACCTGTTTGTAGGAATCCTTTCGCTCCAGGTGAAGTCAGACTCTTCTTCTGTGGTGTATTTGTGGTGAGCTGGGATCCAGGTGAGGAGCTGTACAGTCACACTGAACTGCAGCAGCAGACTGACCTGGACACTTCCAGACTTAAACTTTAAAGGAAAAGTGACATCACCCCCCTCATGGTCAAGGCAGGGGTGTGCTCACCGTGCCTTTCAAAATAAAAGCACACAGGAGCTTCGAAGGTAGAAGTGCTGCTCTGGAGGTCACTCAGTTAAAGGAACAGTTCACTCAAAAACTGAAACTACAGACCTTATCAACTCACACCCACACTGATGGGAAGTTTCATGGCCAAAAAAGGATTTCTGCAAAAACGACATTCTTGAACACCTCCAAAGACTTGATTTAAAACCACAAAGATTCCACACAGAATATTAAGAAAAAAGTTCTTCACTACATCCTATAAAAGTTGGCATACGCGGTAAGATTTTAGATATGTTGTTGTTTCATTCTAAACCATACTGTGCGTAAAATGTATTTACTATCTTACGATGTGAGGTCCCGGCATGAGTGCTTACACTGTAAGTGTACAACAACAATACATAAGACAGACCATCAACACCAACTTGAAACCTCGGCTATTAACAACTGTCAATAAAGATCTTTATTTTTCTTCCATAACTAGGCGGGTGGAAGTTTGTTTGCTAGCAACATGCTAACAATACAGAAACGAGCTGCCTTGATCATTTTTTTCCATCCTGTGTGCCATCTGCTTTAAGAAAAAAAAAAAGGTTCTGGCATATATGGACTCGTAGGAGGTTAGGACGGCATGGCAAGTAAAGCTGGTCCATCTATCATAGAGAATTGGAGGTAAGCTAGCTGTGTTTTACCGTACAGAGTGTTAACTTAATAGCCAGTACAGCTCTGAGAGCTAAGGACTTTCTTTTCCTTCCTTGCTGTGTAGCTGCTACCAATCACAAACTGCACTTCCTACTTTATGACTGCTTGTTATTTATTATTCACGTGACACGGCGCGTAGCAGTGTGTCTCCCCATTATGGAAACATATTGGTTGATGCTCTTCATCTTTCAATTAGCTGATAACTGCAACTGCAACATCTGCTTTTAACTCTTAGGGTCGTAATATGACGACTAAATGTCAACCCCTTCCACCTCACATTTATACAGACGTCAGACTCGCCTCTGTTACTACCTCTGTGGGGCATCACAGGTGGAACAACATGGCGTTTATACAGGATTGCACCACGCTCACCCTGGAAAGACTGTCCAAATGTGTAGAGTCAAGACTTACAGGCTAGAGTAAAGTGTTCATCTTAAAAAAGGGTGTATTATCATATCTTTTCAAATCTATGTGGATTTCCAAGACTTCTGGAGAATTGGATTATGCCACACAAACTGAGTCATTCTATTCAAATGTTTGCTTTTTTTTTTATGTTTTAAGTCTGCATCTTCTTCAGTTGTTTCCGAGAAGGATGCTCCCCTGTGAACTAAGAAACTGACTTTCTACCAGCATTGGATTTAGTAGAAAATGACTTATTTTTTGGTTGACTCACTCCTTTAATGAGTTGTAGTGTCACTCCTGATGCCTTTAAGCTTTTCTACATCCAACAGCTTTAACTGCTACGCTCCAGAGTGGAGACAAAGCTGCTTTTGCAGTCTGGTGCCTCTGAGGCAGGAAACAGCAGTATGTGTAATAACAGCGTTCACACGACGCCAAACGCCGCTGCTGCAGGTACAAATGAAGCCCGCTGAACTCATAATTGCATTACAGATTGAGTGTTAGTGGGGCATGATGACAGCCTATTTCCATCAGTGGCACGTGTTCCGTTGAAGCTCTGATGTCCTGATGCTGCACATGTTCCTTTCCTCCTCAGCCGTCTGTTTCACTGAGATGTAAATCAGGAGGGAGGTTCCAGAATGATGTTTTCACGGCTCACCGGTTCCTACTCCACCAGCCAAATTACCCACTCCGGAGGAAATAACCTGAGCAAAGGATGTTGACGATGACGATGACAGTGAGGTAATCCTTGCACGCTTTTCTAAACAAGTTCTCCAGATCCAGACCAAAGCAGAAACTTCTCCAATATTTGATGAGGAATACATTTGTCTGCTGATTAAAACATACAAAACAACAACAACACATGGATGAGGCCAAAGATTGATCAGACAGCTGTTATGGCGCTTATTATAATAACATTAATACATTCTTTTTATAACCCACATTTACGCACTTTACATTTTAAATCTAAAATATATTTATTATTGTGGAACAGAACTTGTCAACGTTACAAAACTGGGAAGCATCCAGTCTCCAAACCTCCACCAATGCACAAAAAATGATCCAAGGTAGACATACACTGATCATAATCAATCTATTAGATCACTTTATTTATTCATGGGATACTGATAAAATCTGCATATTGCATTTTGCATGCAAAATTGTGCATAGAAATTATGGTAAAAAAAACAATTACTATGGAGTGGCAACTGTAAAAATTACTTTTCTTAGAGTTAAATTACTGCAGTAAATAAAGAAACCCTATATTACTTAATTTTTTATGGCTCAGAAAATATGGAAAAAAAAATTTTTTTGCTATGAGAATACAACTTCTGGTAAAATTTATGGGGGAAAAAAACATAATGTCACAAGCAAGTTATCACTATTATTCTCTCTAAATGACAAAAAAAAGTTGTGTTTCTAATTTTTTTCAGTCTCGGCCAGTAGTTACCTCGTCCAAAGAGTTTATGTCTTGCCTTGGTTTGTAAGTTTGTCTGTTCGTTAACAAGATGAGGAAGACGTATATGAACATATTTGAATTATATTTTACCCAGAGGTAGCTTTGAAGTGAGTCATAATAACGTTTTCTTGACTATCGTAAAATACTATATAAATCATTTTGGAGGTTTTTTTACTACAATTCTTCATAAATAAAAGAAATGAATGGATGGATTTGTAATTTATAATCGTGCAGATTTATTTGTGAAATTTTAGCTCGCTTAAGGTTCTGACCGATTGTACATAAGGATATCAATTTAAATCCACAGGGGAAATTTCAAAAATAAAGCGATCTAATTGATTCGCAATTCCATTTGCATTGGGTACAGTTGTGTCTTGGTGGAGGTGTGCGCTCTGTGAGTGCTTTCTAGTTTATAAAAATGTATTTGTAAACAAGTTTTTATCAGTAAACGCATCATCGTGATGGAGGTAAGGATTGGCAAGCAGGACGTGGGTGGGGGAGGGGGGGGAAGATATGTGGTAGACACGAGGTGCTTTTTCAGTAGTGTAATTTTTGATTGAATACATAGTTTCTGCCTGCAAAATAATAAAATAAAAAGTAGTAAAGTAATGCCCTTCACGTAAACACAGTAACTTATTGTGGATTTTTTTTTAATAGTGTGCTGAGGTTTAAGTTATATAATGATAATGATAATGATTTATATTTTTTAAGTTCCACTAGTTTGACCTGCTGCTCATTAAATGTTTGACCTGGAGACTCAGGTCCCATAAGGCTCTGCATCTCGAAGTCAGATTAACAAACCAGTTGTTGTGTTGTTGATTTTGGATTTCAGGGGATGCTGGTAAAACAAACATGTATTTCCATTTTACTTCTAAGCTCTACTAGAGTAGATGTAAACCGCTCTCTGGATAATCTCATCTAGTAGATGTAATCTACTCTAGATCTAAGATTTTCTACGTAACGACCAAGTTCTGGTCATTACGTAACAGCTGAACGTCCGGCGTTACTGTGTATCCTGACATGAATGTCAGCATGGACTGTGATTACTCTGATGCTGAACACAGATGAAAGCTGCTCACTGTTGGCGAGCAGCCACCTATGTTGAATTCCATAGGTGTTACCTAGCAGTACTTGTTTTTGTATTTAATCCCTCTGACAAAAAAATGTCTTGGTTCCAGAAGAAGTCCATTAAGTGAGTTTAGTTGGACCCCTGTGCTCTGATTTCAATCGCTTTAAAGCTTATCAGAATGAAATGCTCAACATTACCACCCTGTAGAGAACACTGGATAAGAACGGCCAATCCCGCCGTGCATGGCATCACACCTCACGTTTTTTCACGGTTTCTGACCTTGGAAGAAGACTACTGGTAAAGGTGTCTGACCATGGAAGAAGACTACTGGTAAAGGTGTCT
>VRLP01005643.1:0-34929 GCA_009660295.1 Lophius piscatorius
AGTGAAACAGTCCAGGTTCACACAGTGAAACAGTCCAGGTTCACACAGTGAAACAGTCCAGGTTCACACAGTGAAACAGTCCAGGTTCACACAGTGAAACAGTGAAGTGGTGTTTGGTGGTCATGTGACATGGAGAAGGCGTCTGGCTGGAGGATCTTCTGGTGGTGGTGGTTAATGTTGGAGCCATTTTTACTCGTTTAAATGTTATTTACCTGTAAATATTCCTCAAATTCTTCCTTTTTTGATCGGAGGAACTCGTAATTCTTTGGTCCGATTATTCGTTTGGATGGAAGCTGGGCATCAGCAAATGTTCCTGGATGGAAGAAAACATTCCCAGGTAGGAAACAAGAGACACGATACAAGACTACGACACGAAGCAACAAGCTGATGAGAGGCTGAGCGGTACCGTGGAACTCCGTGAGTCTGGACTCCAGAACGTAGAACTCCAGGTATCTCCTGTAGACGGACCACCTCTCAGCCTCATGACCCACTGTAAGGAGAAGACGAGGTGGTGTTTGTATATATGGCCTCATGTCTGTCTGTCTGTCTGACTGACTGTCTTAAAGCTTATCCAGAGGTGGATCTTGGGAAACAGAGAAGATTCTTCACCTTCCTTCCTGTCGTTGCGCTCCACTTCGATGTAGAACATGGGGATCTTCTCCCTCTTGGCCTCGTCGTCGTGGATCTGGATGTGGGGGATGGTGATGCTCCAGGCTGACAGGTTCCTCAGGCTGCCGGGGATGCTCACAGGCTCAGCGGGGGAGTCGTCCTCCATCACCATGGTCGCCTCCTCCACCTACGGGGACAAGAAGATTCTTCTTGGCTCCAGACAAAAGAAAAACAACTACGAGTCATTGACTGCTAAACCCAAAGTATTTAGGAACCAAAGTAAGTTTTCAGGAGCCAAAATATAACGATGTCGGAGCTCAATGTTAAATGTCTGCTTTACCTTTTCTGTACCGTCGGCCTTTGTTTGCCGCGCGCCTTGTTGTGTGTGCAATATGTGTCATGTCCAAGATTAAACATTCCCATTAGATCACTGCTGACGTAAACAGTCAAACAGGAATATTCTTTACAAACGTTTGACTCTGAAAGGAGGAAAAAGGTCCATTTAAACCCACCCATGAGGCGGGTTTTCCTTCTATGTCCGTATCTCCCACCTCCTCGTCCCCTGGCGTTCTTCCCACAGGATTCACAAAAACTGTGGCGGGAACCTGAGAAGTTCTACAGGGGGGGGGCATGCTCGCCTGGAAGAACATGCTGTACCTTTTAAAGATAAATGCTTTTATCTCGTGCACTTTGAGGACCTAAAGTTACTATCAACTTTTTGTTTTACTCTAGTAAACAATATAAGATAAGATAAAACGTTTTTGATCCGCAAGGAAATTTTTGTGCCAGAGAAATTACAGCAACAAAAAATACAATAGCTGAGAAAAATAAAAATAGAATATAAATAGACCTGTGCTGCAGCAAGAGTATATTCCCTAAAAGTCCCCAATCCCCTGCGTTGTACGAGCAATTAAATTTGAAAAAGTTGTTTCACGTATTTGAAGTATTCTTAGTAAAAAGAAGTGAGTAAATCATGAACTAGATCTTTGTCAGGTCGATACACAGGAAAAAGTTGTGCTGATGCTGACGGACCAGAACCTCAAGGTTCTGGTCCGTCAGGCCGTGAGAGCAGAACGATAAGAATGATATGAATCTTTTAATTATTGAGAATAAAAAAACGTTCTCTACTGTTGGTAAATCTGTTTTTAAAGAGAAATAGATCATTAAATAGGATTAATATTTATTATATTTGCATAAATGAGATAAATCATGTCTTGATATTTGAGAGAGAGAGAACCATCAACCACTATTTTAACTCTAAACTCTCTAATAATTTCTTCATTGTTCCAGAGGAAACAGGATATTATTCTCATGTACCGTAAGATAAATCAGATTCCTCAGATTCACTCATCTCACAAATAAGATGAGTGCACACTCACCAGGTCATCATCAAAGTCCATCAAGTTGCTGGGAGGAAGGATGGCGCCCTCCATGGTCGTGCTCTTGAACACACCTTTGATTTTGCTGCCGATCCTGCTGATCCCAGACGACTCCCCTCGTTTGGTTGCGTTTCTATGGCGACCAGAGGAAAACAGTGATGCGTCAGACTGAGCTGAGCTCGCTGAGGAACGTTTCTATAATTTGACCCTTGTACAACATCCAGATGTTACTGAGGAAAAAGCAGCACCGTTAGTGAGTCAGGTATTTGATGGATAGACATCTCTGTAATGCTGAGTTACTGTGACGCTCCAGGAAAGTTCTGTGGACCGAATCATCAGCCGGCTGTCCATCAGCATGAAGAGGAGATGAAGAGGGAATTTTCAGTTTTTGGATGACCTTCTCCTTTAATATGGAAGCGGAAATCGGCCATGGAAGTGGATTATTTATTTTTTTTGGTAATTGTTTGATATCATTTCCTGGTCATCACGAGAAAACAAACACGCCGTTGCCATGGCGACATGCAAACGCAAAACGGAAGTTAAGCAAAGCTCCAAAAATATGAGAGAAAAAGTGGATGAAAACCACAAATGAAACTAATAATGATCTGAAAACAAACAGAATCCAGAACCACAGCTGTCCGGCCAGTGGAAAATCGAGCACATTATCGTCCTGTGTCGCTACGGCAACGGGTTCACGCCGGTCAACGAGAAGCTACAAAAACAATCTCTGCCAGTGTTACAGCGTGATTGAGATGGAATCTGGTGTTTTTAACAATAATAGAAACTCCTAAGTCAATGTTACATATACATGTTTGATTCATGATAATAATAATAATAATAATAATACATTTCATTTATAATGCACTTTACATTTGGATGTTGGTCAAGCCTTTATTCTGGGTCACATGACCACATTACCCGGAAGCTAAGCGAAGAGATACAAACATGAGAAATAATACAGCGTCTGATAGCTGTATTATGTATTAATACATAATACAGCTATCAGACGCCTCATTTCTGCTTCTGAAAATAACAGTGAACGGCGTTTTTTTCTCTCATCAACATGAGAAAAAGAACGTAATAATTAATGAGTTACTTATTATATTATTATTAATAATCATCCATGGCAGTTCTGGGCTTCCACACTTTAAAGCTCGGTTCTGTATAATTTAGTGGCATCTAGTGTTGAAGCTGCAGATTGCAGAATCCATCTGACCTCAGCTCCTCCCCTATCCAAACCTCGTGGGAGAATCTACGGTGGCCTCCATGTGTCAAAATGATCAGCTCTGTTACTACCTCCACTGCTGTCTCAGAGACTGAAAACCATGGATCCTTAACTCCGCCTCCGCTGCTTTTGTACAGACCTGAGGCGCCAAAATCAGGCGCACCAGGCCCCCATCCTGTCCTGAGAACTGTTTCACTGTGTGAACCTGGACATGAAGGTTGCCCATAGTGTTTCAGAAGCATTGTGATGCTGCAGGTCAGACGTGCCAGCGTTAGATTGAACCTGTGTGCCGTCATGCAAACATGGGCGTGACGTCCGAACAAACACAGCAGCAGCGGGTCAAGATGTGAACGTTTGTTAAATGGCGGCCGGTTTGCGGCGCGGAGCTTCTTGCAGAGACGCAGGCAGCAGGAACATGCCCACATACCTGTTCTCTTCCCAGCTGAAGCTCCTGGAAGAAGATGCACAAACATGAGGCAGGACAGAAAACCTCTCGCCCTGTTCCTCTTGTCGGCGTAAACAGAGGTGTTAATTATTACTATATACATAAAAACAAGAACCATCCCTCCGGCGTACATCACAAACGTCTTCTTCAGGTTCATCAGCATCATTTGTTAAAGTTTCTGTGTCGTCTGAGACACGAATCAAACTGAGATATTCCACATTCATCACAAACCTGTTGATGCGGCTGTTCCTGGCTGGAGACTCCGCCCCCCTCAGCAGGTGTCTGAAGTACTGAACACAGAGAGGAGGCGCCGTCAGTGGAAGGAGGAGACTTTACAAAAACCTTATATATATATATATATATATATATATATACATACGTACGTGTATATATACACACATGTATACAAGAAGGGGACACTTGAACCACTGATCGGATCTCCATGAATGAAAAATTCTAGTTGAAAATCTTTGTAGATTTATGTCGTATAATTCGATGACAACAAAATGATGCAAGAAGGTTTAATTCACACTCTGACACTGGAGGCCGGGCCTTGTTCTGGACCAGGAGGAACTCAGTTCCACAGCACCAGTGAGAGGTCCGACAGTGAGTCTGAGGGTTTTATCCTGGTATCTAACAGCAGTCAGGTACTGTTGGTGAAAACCTGGAGGTCTGTGAGACCCTCCAAGGATCTGCCTCCTCAGACCATCACTGACCCACCACCAAACCGGACCTGCTGGATGATGTTTCAGGCAGCAGAACCTTCACAACGGCATCTCCAGACTCTTTCACGTCTGTCACATGAACTCAGTCAGAACCTGCCCTCATCTGTGGGGAGAACGAGGCACCAAAGGAGAACCTGCCTATCCTGGTGGTCTGTGGTGAACATCAGTCCAGCTGCATTGTGCTGGTACGTGGGTTCAGGTCCACCAGAAGACGTTGGGTCCTCATGCCACCCTCATGGAGTCTGGCACTGACAGTTTAGTCAGAAACATCACAGCAGTAGCTGCTGGTGGTCATTCTGTAGGGTTCTGGTAGAGCTCCTGCTGGTCCTCACACTGAGGAGCAGATACCGGTCCTGCTGCTGGGTTGTTGCTCTTCTAAGGTCCTGCCCAGCTCTCCTGGTATACCGGGCCATCTCCTGTTATCTCCTCCACGTTCCTGAGACAGTTCTTGGAGACACAGCAGACCTTCTAGTGACGTATGGATATTCCATCCTGGATAGGCTGCAGGTACCACATCATGGTACCAGTAGAGACAAGGACACGACCAGAATGCAGAACTAGAGAAGAACCTGTCAGGAAGGATGAGGAGAGAGAGATGCAGCACCACCTGCAGAACCAGAACCTTTTAGAGGGTTGTCCTGCTGTTGCCTCTCCTTTCCCGCTGGTGGCGCTTTCATCAGAACCAGAGCAGCTGACACTAATCCAGTCTCCACTGGTTCTTGACTGGACGGAATGAAGTTTAGAGTTTTGGAGTTGTGGCTAACGACTAAAGGTGGAGTGAGGTTGGAGTATAAGACGGGATAAATGTAAGTAAAGGACTTCAGGTCCTAACATGTGTTCATAAATAAGCAGCTGTTCTTCCAGGACCTTCTGTTCCAGAAGGTCTCAGACGTGTCCCTCACCTCGTCGCTGTGGCAGAACATGGGGGCGAAGACCCTCTCCAGCAGAGACAGGACGTGTTCGTAGGCCTCAAACAGGCAGCGCATCGTCTGCAGCTTCACCACGCCGCCGTACGGACCTTTGGCGACTGACAGGGACACAGAGTGAGAAGAACATCAGGAGGAACGGTTCCAACTCTGCTGTGACGACGATGACATCCTTCTTACTGTTGCGGATCTCCTCCACGATGAACCTGTCGAAGCTGATCTTGTCCACGCTTTCGTCCAGGCAGTAGGTCTCGTAGATGTGCAGCACCTCTCCGTGGAGACGACGCAGCTCCGAGTCGTTCAGCTCCGGACTCAGGATGTTATCGTTGAACTCCTCTGGAGGAGACGACAAGCTTTAGTCAGGAGGTCCGAACCCAGACAGGTCTACGTTGACAAACATGAAATGTTCACTTATCTTATTCAGTCATTTATGCCGAGTCGCTCAAATTCTATGCCAAAATCAACAGAAATTCCAGAGGCTGATTGAGATCCATCAGTCTGTGAATGGTTCCAAAGCTAGTTCCAAGGTTCTGGTTCTCCACAGAGAACATATCATCTACACATGAGGAAGACTAGGAAGAATTGAGAACCTTCACAGAAGTGGGCCACCTTCCAGAATTCCTCCAAGAGCATGGAGAAGGATCATTCAGGAGATCACAGAAGATCCAGAGAGAACATCAAAGGACCTTAAGGCATATCTCACCTCAGTAAAGGTCGGAGGTCATGGCTCCACTATTCCAGAGATGCTGATCTAAAATGGCATCATGGGATAGCGGTGAGGAGAAAGCCACTGCTGACCCAGAAGAACATCAAGGCTGGTCTGAATTTACCCACAACACACCTTGCTTGATGACCCTCAGAACTTCTGGGAGAATATTCTCTGGACTGTCAGGCTCATCAGGCTGTGAGGTCATCAGATTGTGAGGTCATCAGGCTTTGAGGTCATCAGTCTGTGAGGTCATATGACTGTGAGGTCATCAGACTGTGAGGTCATTGATTCTGAGGTCATCCATGGTGAGGTCAACAGTCTGTGAGGCCATCGCCTGTGAGGTCATTGATTCTGAGGTCATCCATGGTGAGGTCATCAGTCTGTGAGGCCATCGACTGTGAGGTCATTGATTCTGAGGTCATCCATGGTGAGGTCATCAGTCTGTGAGGTCATCAGTCTGCAAGTTCACCTCTGAGCTAGTCCAAGTCTGGACCAGAGCCACATTTACCACTTTTCAACCGAGCTGGTTCCAGGGCTAATTCGGAGCCAGAGCCTGACTTAGCACCAGTTCTTTGCTTTCCGACAGCCTAAGAACCGATTACGTCAGGTGCCGGGGGCGGGGTTATTGTGACCAACAAGACCCAAGCCAACAATGAAGCGCCATTTCTAAAACAACAGCCAAGCGAGTTTCATATGATAAATGAAATATAGTTTATTTCTTTATTTCCAAAAATAATGTTTTGGGCTCTAGATCTCGGTGTGGACTTCAAAGCCAGGAACAGAACTTTGATGGAGGCTCTGACTTGGCTCCTTACAAATGGAATAGCAAACAGGTTCTTAGGAGGTGCGTGAGCTGAACCAACTAAGCACCAGCACCGATTAAGCACCAGGTTGTATTTGGTGTAAAAGAGATGCTGGGGTTGAACCTGAGAAGATCCGTTCATGCTCACAAACCCTCCACTGATGCTGCACTAAAGCAGTTCTGTAAAGAACTGGGGGCAAAAATTCCACCACAGTGATGTGAGAGACTGCAAGTTATGAAATAGTCATCAAATATCACGCCCACCTCCTCTGCTCCCACCCTAGTGTGAACCTCCAAAGTTGTTGTGTGGGCTGAGAACCGTCACATTACTTTCCCTTTGGGGGCTGGTGATACGTGAAGGTTCAACTTTCATTCTGGGTCAACCGTCACTTTGGATCCATGTTCTTACCCACAGTGAGGCAGAACTGCAGAACGTGCACGGCTCCTTCCTGCTTCAGGAAGTTCATGAAACGGAAGAGGAGGTCCTGCTGCTCTCTGATCTCCTTCAGCTCCAACTTCAGCACCTGCAGGTCCAGAGGAGATGAGTCCCTTGTTAGTAAGAAGTGATTGAGATCTACAGACACTCAGGGGGTGTCAGAATGTTTGACTGGGTGTGAGTTCTGCTGGTCTGAGGTGGTCCAGGTCTCGGTGAGGGACTCACAGATGGCTTCTTGTTGCTGACATCAGCATATTTCTGTAGAAATGGAACTAGGTCAGACGGAGGCTCTGAGGCAGGTTCTGGCTGGAGAAATAGAAGAGAATCCAACAAAGTGGGTCCACAGATTCCGTTTGGTCTCAAAAAAACGTGATGCAACTTTTAAAAACATCTGCAGGATCTTCTCCCTGATCGAGTTGAGCCTCGTGACATGTATGATGTCATCGGCGTTCTCCTCACTTACTGGAGTGTTGTCAACATATATCAGCACCATCAGATTCACAATATCCTGCAAAACAGAACGGGACTTTAGCTGAACATCCTGATCAGGTTCTACTGGGTCTGAGTCTGTAGTTTAGTGTCATCAGGTGGCAAAAAGTTCTAGACTGCAGCTTCACCTCAATTCACCTCACCCCTTCCTGTCTGAGAATCTACAGAGGCCCTCAAGCATCAAAATGATGTTCTCGTCTACCAGGTTCACGCAGTGAAACCTGGACTGTTTCCTGTTTCAGTGTGTGAACCTGGACTGTTTCCTGTTTCAGTGTGTGAACCTGGACTGTTTCCTGTTTCAGTGTGTGAACCTTGACTGTGTTACTGCGGTTCTACTCACAGGGTCGGCCATGAAGTCCATGGTCGGTAACAAGACGGATCCGGCCATCACTTCCCTCAGCAGCAGAGCCAGAGACCTGAACCCAGACAACACAGTCACATTACATGATCATGTTTTGGGCCGGTCAGAGTCGGATACAAACCGGTCTGGACCGTTGGGCCCACCTGCAGTCTGTGGCTTTGGGAGGCATGACGAAGGGGAACAGCATCTCCATCAGATTCTTCAGGTAGAGCAGCTCGTCTCTGCGGCTGTGCAGAGCGATGTGGAGGTCAGCGCCGTATTCTTCCAGCGCCGCCTGCTGTAAACCCTCCACGCTCTCCACTGCAGCGAGATTACAGGACAGACTCAAACCTCCAAACAAACTCATAATCAAATATCAACATCCTGCATCTTGACTTTGACGGGACGATGAATATTAAATTAAATATGGTTGATCGTATTTGTATTAAATAAATACGATTCCCTGTGTCCCTGTTTATGGTTGTTGCTGTATTGACCAGCTCAGGTAAAGGTTCCCACCCTTTTTTCGAGCGTTGGTGACAATTTCAATGTGCTTCAACACGGCTTTCATCACTTTGTCTGCACAGACGGAAGGAACGTCCACCTGATCAATAAAAACACAAAATAAAAAACAGAACTGGGATTTTAAAAAACAAAATAATAAAACATTTACATGTGTTCCAGCAAGATCAGCCTGCTGACGTGGCTCTAGTGATGTAATGACGGGGCTTTAGTGTCTCTGATGTAAGGACTTGGCTTTAGTGTCACAGTGATGTAATGACGTGGCTCTAGTGTCTCTGATGTAATGACGTTCCTCTAGGGTCTCTGATGTAAGGACTTGGCTTTATTGTCAGAGTGATGTAATGACGTGGCTTTAGTGTCACAGTGATGTATGTAATGACGTGGCTCTAGTGTCACAGTGATGTAATGACGTGGCTTTAGTGTCACAGTGTTGTAATGACGTGGCTTTAGTGTCACAGTGATGTATTCACGTGGCTTTATTGTCACAGTGATGTAATGACGTGGCTTTAGTGTCACAGTGATGTAATGACGTGGCTTTAGTGTCACAGTGATGTAATGACGTGGCTTTAGTGTCACAGTGATGTATTCACGTGGCTTTAGTGTCACAGTGATGTAATGACGTGGCTTTAGTGTCACAGTGATGTAATGACGTGGCTTTAGTGTCACAGAAATGTAATGACGTGGCTTTGGTGTTACCTTCATGGCTCTGCGGACGAGCACTGATGCGAAGAAGCGGAAGGTCATCCTGACTTCATCGACACAGGCCTCGTCTTCTGTGATGTCACTGAAAACCAGAGGAGGGTCAGAACTTCTCCATATGGATCTATGAGAAGAATCCTTCGGGTTTCTCCTTACCGGTACCAGGGGTACACGAAGTTATCCAGGACCAACTCAAACACCTTAACAACAAGGACAGCTCCAGTTAGAGACACAAATCTCATTTCACAGATGAGGAGGAACAGA
The DNA here is from genome assembly GCA_009660295.1 of Lophius piscatorius. Lineage (NCBI taxonomy): Eukaryota > Metazoa > Chordata > Actinopteri > Lophiiformes > Lophiidae > Lophius > Lophius piscatorius. The sequence goes on from VRLP01005643.1 coordinate 9,571, forward strand.
ATAAAATATTTTCAAAGGGAATATTAGTTTGCTGCCGACGAACCTCCGCAACTGAAGTGTCCACTTTAGAATTAACCTTCAGGTCCAACCATGGCTGATAGTTTTCAAGGAGCAGCGTCGGCCTGTGAAGAATGTAATAAATGTGTGTTTATCATCAGCGGGGGATTCCTCAAGGCTGCTGAGGAAACATGGGGATCATCAGTCACTGCAGAAAACACCAACGCCCGAGCTTCCGGGCTGAGCTCAAATCCAACAAAGACCACAGAGCAGCGATCTGATACTGATCACGAATGATGGGTGGATGGTTGCCATGTCAACTGACTCAGAGTTTAACTTATCCCACTTTCTGGAGCGGAAAACCCAGAGTTTCCACTAAAGCCACTTCCTGAACATCCCTCTGGTTTACAGGTGAAGATGCACAAAGTCTGGATACTTTTTGGTGCATGCTGTAATCTGGAACGTCACCAGATTTAAAAACCTCACATTTAAAAGACTTGGGATTCAGACCTTTGGGGCTGTAGATGATCTCAACATGATGATTTAGAAAGCTAAAGTTTTCCATTTTCTGGGCCAGGACCTTCTTGTAAGAGAGATTTCTCGTCTCTGTGAGTCTTCCTCTCAGAACGTACCGGTGGCGCTTGCACTTGATCTTCCCGCAGACGGCGCAGCTGTGGCCCAGAGGAAACAGCTCCGGCTCCAGACGCTGCTGGAGAATAAAAAACATGAGTCGTCCAACACGTCCGGCGGGATTCTGAATGTCAGCATGAGAAGGATCTCAGCTCACTTTGTTCCTCGGCTTCAGGGTGAATAAGATGTTTGGGAGGAGGGTCTCAGGTGCCAGGGAGCAGTAGAACGTGATGAGCCCAGCCAGGAAGGACCAGAAGACCATCAGGATGTGGATGTACCTTCAACACATGTAGATAATATTTAGTTTAAAAAAACAGCAACGAGGTTAAATGTTTAACCAAATGTTTTATAACAATGCAGGATTTGTCAAGGTCGTGTGACCTCTAACCTCCAGCAATAAAGAAAACACAAGAAAAAAGCCAAAGACTGTCCGGGACAGAGGAAGATGCCCTGCTGTCGTGAAGTTGATGAAGATGGAGGCGCCATCATCCACAGAGAACCATGCTGCCCCCCTCAGAACGCTACGTGAAATATTAACCAGCTCGATGTGGCGGCGAGCGACAGCGCCTCCAGGAGGGACCAGGGATGAATTTTATTTTTTTAATTAAATAGTTCATTCTGTTGTATCTTAAACGGCTGGATTCTTGTAACTTTCAGAGGAAAATGTTTTATTATTTTGCTATTAAATGTATGAAAACATATTTTCACAATCAAATGTTAAACACTATTTTCTGTTGAGAGGTTTGTTCTTGAGCGATAATACAATTAAAAGACTAAATATTCTTATCAAACGGTGCGAGCAGGTTCCCCTCATCAGTGCAGGTTTAATTCCTGTTAAAGTAATTACACATTTGGACCTTAATTTCAAATTTGTAATTTGTGCATTTATTAATACTCAATTAAAGACACATTTTATAGTTTGTGGACGACGATGTGGAATACAGTAGGTACAAGGAGCTGCAATAATTAAGGACTCTAAGAACTTGAAAATATAGTGGAGTAAAAGACTTGGAGTGGAGAAGTTGACTTTTGTTGGATGAAGAAAAATACCGCCATTATTGCCTGCTTTGATAATATTAAGAAGGGAGAGTCAGACCCATCAACAACACGCCACCATTTCATAGCTTGTTCTTCTTTGAGCTGTTCTTAGGAGCATCCACAGTGGATCATCTGTTTCCATCCTCCTGTCAGCATCTTCTTCTGTCACACAAACCAACTGCATCCATCCACAGGACACATCCAGAAACCTCCTCTTTGCTCCTCCCCTTCTCCTGCCTGCAGCTCCATCTCCAGCATCCTTCTACCAGTAGATCCACTATCCCTCCTCTTCACGGGTCAGAACCATCTCAGTCTGTCCTCTCTGACTTTGTCTCCAGGATGTCTAACCTGGACTGTCCTTCTGATGTCTCCTTTCTCATCCTGTCCTTCCTCCTCACTCCCAGAGAACATCTGGACGTCTTCAGCTCTGCCTCCTGTCTTCTGGTCAGAACCACCGTCACTAAACCCTCCAGCAGAGCTGCTCTGACCTCCATCTTGGAAACCTTTCCCTTCACTCCTGCTGCTCCTCTTCGGTCACAGAAAACTCCTCACACTCTTCCCCACCCACTCCACCCTGTCTGCAGTCACTTCTTCACCTATTTTACACACTCCCTGTTGCTCTGAACAGTTGAGCCCAAGTCCTTAAACTCCTGCACCTCCTCCACTCCTCCATCCTCACGTTCCTCCTGCCTCCCTTTCATTCACACACATGGATTCTGTCTCGCTGCTTCTGACCTTTATTCCTACACTCTCCTGCGCATACCTCCACCTCTCCAGGTTCTCCTCCACCTCATCACTCACTACAGATCACAATGTCCTCAGCCAACATCAAAGTCCATGGCAACTCCTGCCTGACCTCATCACCATAGCTATCAAGAAGGGGCTCTGAGCCGATCCTCGGTGCAGTCCCACCTGCACCTTGAACTAATCTGTCACTCTTACTCCACACCTCACTGCTGTCATATATATTCTGTACCAATCTAGCATACTTGTCTGTCACTCCGGACTTTCGTGCTCCCTCCTCGCCGTACGCTTCCTCAAAACCCACAAAGATACAATGCAGCAAAAACTCCTCCATCAGTACCCTAATAATAATAATAATACATTTATTTATAATGCACTTTACATTTGGATCAAATCTCAAAGTGCTAAAACCCTAACAGCAAACACCTTATATGTTGTCCCATGAGTTGAGGGGTGCAAAAGCATTTAAAGGAGGTTTTGGTACCTGATGAAGAGCAGAGTCAGGGTCAGCATGGAGAGCAGCAGGAAGCAGAAGACCGGGTACTGACGGCTAACGTCAAGCAGGACGTCCATCCTCAGCCCCCGCTTAAACTCCCCCCAAACACCCGACATCCTTCTCAAACCACCTGTGGATACCAAGAGAAACTTACTTAAAGAGTTGATCTGGACTTTTAAGAAGTTAAGCCGAATATTAAAGAAGTTTACCACTCCTGGTTTAAGTTAGACTGTCGACACAAACAAGCTAACCTGCTAGCTTAGCTAGCAAGCTAACGCTTGTGTAAATTTACCGTGACAGCGCCTCTTCAACTTATAAAACAAATTTCATCCACAGCCTCTGAATACCCGTGCAGATAGGTTATTCTAAATATATTTGTCATTTTCTAAAGTTTTGAGCTCATAATTCTTTTTTACATTCCTTTTAAAGTCCTGTCTAACTTCCTCGACAGAATTGTTATTTTCTAATCCTACATTACCAACGACGTGGTGACCCGCCCTCCACCACCTGATTGGCTCTCTATGAGATTCACACTGATGCTAACCAATCATCATCAACCATCACCTATCAATCACGAGAGCTATACTCTAACCAATCAAATTCAACCACTAACGAAGTCTAGCTAATCAGAGGCAGAAGAAGGCGGGTTATATTAATAGATGTAACAATTCATATTTTACATTTTTTTAAAATGTTTTTCTATATTTACTCATTCATTTCTGCATGAATTTACTCATTCATTGCGGTATTTCTAAATGTATTAACTATTGTCTTTATATTAATATTGATCCATTTAAAATGTCATTTTTGATTAGTTAAATCCTTTACCCAAAATTATACATTTCTAAATGCATTTGATATAAATTTCTTTATTTTTACATGTTTGTTTATTCATGTTATATTCATTCATTTTAGTTTGTTATACATTTTTCCATTGGTGTGTTCAGTGGTTTCTTACACATTACACTTTTTTTTTCTCAATACTTTATTAATTTCCTTTTTTTTTTAAAATCACTAAATGTGGTAACATTTGAATTGATTTATTTACACATCTATAGGTCTACATTTGAATTTATTCATTTCTATTAATCTATATTCCACATGTACCTCCTCATTTAATTACCAAATTACTAATTCAAGTATTTCTGTATTTTGGTTTTTCTACACGAACAACCAGAAACATCTGATGACCTCATGTACATCAGAAAGTTTAAATATAAAGAAATTTAAAAAAAAAGAAGAAAAAAAAGTCCTTTAACTAGAATACATTTAAATATTTAGCATTTTTCCCCCATTTGATGTTTGAACATTGTTTAGTCTCCGTAGAATACGTACCTGTTTTCTGAAATCACCTCAGTAAACATTTGTTGTGATTTAAAATCGAACAAAATTTAAATGAAACTATCACGGTTTCTTCCATAATTTATTTAGGACACAGGGGAGACTGACAAAATTACCTAAAAACCAGCAAAGATTCAGTATCAAGTTGTTGCTCAGTCAATCAATGATTGACTCAATCAGTAACAAGCGCAGATCCTCGCTGTCAATGAAAGGTAAACAAATATCTAACACTCGAGGTCTTCAAGACAAACTCATGAGATCCACAAGTCAACTTTCTTATGTTGTGTTATACGTTTATGATTCACCTAGTTTTGTTTGTTTTTTTTAAATCTGAAACAAACCGAGAGAATTTACCAAAATTAATTCTAAACACTTAAAAAGGAAATTCAGACAGAGCTTCACGTCAGAGTCAATAACTTTATTAGAAAAATAAGTTTAACTCACTTCACTGTACAGTATATAAAACAATTCATTTGCAAGAATACAAACACTCTTGTTTTTGGAAAAAAAAAAAAAAAAAAAAAAAAAAAACTTTTTGACCCTTAAGTCAGAGATGGAGTCAATATTAGTGTGACAAAGTTATAATTAGTCAAAACCATTATCACAAATCTTAAAAAAAAATAAAGTAAAAATACAAGCTGCACAATCTTCTGTGAACAGAGGTGACAAAATAAAGATTTCTACACATTAAACAAATGTTCAAAGAGCTTAAAGGAGAAATCCAACCAAGCTTTGAATGGGATTTACTTCAAATCCCAAAATGCATTGCTCTAAGGGAAGTCATACAGAAATGTCTTCAACTTTTAAGAGATCAACTTTGTTGAAAACATGATAGCCTTTTTGGAAACACCCAATACTGACATTTAACAAATGTTAGTATGCTAGAAAACCACAAATGCAAACTTCACAGTCTTTTGAAAACAGCTAATGCGAACACGCTAGCCAGTGGAAAACAAATGCTAGAGTTGCTAGCCTCTAACTTATAACGGATTGGTTAAAAGAGGATGATTTTCACTTTTTGGGCCTGTGGTCAAACCTGTCAATTTCCCCAGAGATCAAATACACCAGGTTAGATTTCTCCTTTGAATTCTGAGCATTTCGACAAACGTGTACACAGATGATGTGAACAAGGAGCAGTCTATCCAGCTATTTCTTCATGCCAACATGTTTGGCCTGAATCTCTCTACGGTGTGAAATATTTAACCTGCAGCTTCATTGATGAACATTTAACATGTTGGTGCAAAGCAAAAAATCCTGACATGGAAAAAAAAAACAGGACACTTTTCCCCCCAATGTGGAAGTCAAAGATTTATTCCAGGCATTTACAATTAAATTAAATAAACTCACAGTTGTTAAACAATCTGTAAACTACATCATCACTCAGGTCATGTTTCATGACAGTTCAGCTTGTTCAGGCTCATTCAGGAGGACCGGCTGACGTGGCAGAAGCTGCAACTCACGACTGACTGACAGCTAAAGATCATTAAGTGCTCCTGTTGTTGTCATTTCTGTTCAAACCTGCTATTTTCTCATCTGTCTTCCTGCTCTGAGTACGAGTGGGTCAGCGACACGACACGGAGGATTCTTTGCAGAATACACACAAAAAGGCCCAAATAAGAAGTTGTCACAGTGAGCAGTTCAAGATGTTGGTTTTCATCCGAGTTCAACAACCCGGAAGAAATCAACGTTTTTAAAGGATTCCGGAGACGCTCCTCGCTCTGTGCCACAAAAAAAAGTATTTGTTTTCCATCTAAACATGAATTTAGAAGGAGGCACAAACTGTTTACCCTTTTCTCTGTTCTGGCTCAACAACTTCTCAATGGCACAATTATTTATTTTTTTTTTTCAAGGACTATGGAGACAGTTTAATAATCAAAGGATCTTAACACAGATTTTTCTTTTCTATTAATTTCTGTATTTCTATGTACACACGCATCTACATGCATTTATTTTAGGTCTCCTTTAATGCATTTAATCTTTTATTCCATCATTCATTTATTGATTTCGTGAATGTATGCACATCCCCAGGTATTTATCGGTTTGGGTGGTTTCTACGTACTTATGCGTCTCCGTGGATGGATGCTGGGAGAGGTTGGATGTATTTTTAAATACACGGGCTAATTTCTCACCCATGGGTAAGATTTAGTACAAGTTTGGTGCCTTTGAATCGACTCCTGGTTTTCTATGTTGCACATATATTTCACTCTTTCGCCAAATAGTGGGTACTTTACTCACTAGGGGAAGCTTTAACATAAAACACTGCAGACGCAGGTAAAGTTTGTTTCCATTTATAAACAGATTAACTATTTTGTGTATTTTTACATTTATTCTTTCTAAGTCTGTAAATAAATGTTTTTCATTTTGACGACATGTTTGCGGCCCACAGGCAGAGGAGTTAATCTGGTAGCTTAGAATCAGACTCTGATAAAAGTCACTCCTCTTCAGCACGAGGAATTCCAACTAGTAAAAGTTACTCAGCCGGAAAATAAAGGTATTTTGTACCAATTCTGTAAAATAATGTGTTTGGATGCAGAATTAACAAATCACGCAACCATTTTTTTCCCTCTCTTTTTAAAAAAAAAAAAAGGAATGTACCGAAGGCATTTTTTCATTATTGAAGGCAAATATATTGGAACTGAGTATAATTGTTTTGGGTTTGTTTGTTTTTTTAAATAAAGTGTGTGTCTACAACTGTTGAGATCTTTTACTCACTCTTAAATACTTTTTATTATCTTCTGGTGGTTTTTATCACTGATGAAATCTTTTGTTGACTCATTTTTAATCTTTGATGTTTTACTTTGTTATTTCTAGTTTGGATTTTAGGATTTTGTTAAACTTCTGTTTTCTTTTTGCTCGACTTTGTAATTTATCAACATTTTTCTTTGCTGAACTTCAAACTGAATATTTAGTTTGATCTCAAATTTTTCTTCAATTTCTATATTTCTTGTTTATTTTTAATTACCGTCTTGTCTTTCATTTTTACAATCAATTGTTTGATCGTCAATTTAGACGTTCTCAGACTGATCTCAGAAAAACTAATTAACTGTATTTATGGAGTCTATTCGGACTGTTTGAGATTATAAATGAGTCACGTTTAATCTGAGTTCAATCAGGGGGATTGATGGTACAACGCAGGGGATTGGGGGCTTTTAGGGATAGACCCTTGCTGTGGGGGACGACTGGGTTTTTTGTCCAGTCAAACGACTCACTTGCGCATCACTGTTATGCCGCGATCTCGGTAGCGTCTAAAATGCAATGCTGATGTAAAAAAGGGTTGTTGACGTTCGACGCCAATCCACAGTTGTTTTGGTCAGTGTAAACAAAGGCGTTATCTTGTGGTTGTTAGAGAACTTGGTCAAACAGACCAGATCTCAAACCAACCTGCACTAAGGATGAGTGTAAATACCAGGTCTGAACAGGGTTTCTGGACCTAAGGGTGGGATTGGGGTTAAACCCCACCTCCTCAGATTTACTAAAGTAAGCAAAGCAGGCGAGTCCGCGACACTGAGGTAGTTATCGGACCCTTTGGCGGGTTTGAACCCATTTCCTGGAACGCCCATACTTCAGTACCGCACCAACACCACCTCTGATAGTCCAACATTAAAAGTGTATAAGAAAAAAAATAACCACTAAAATAACTCAAACAAAAAAAAAAAAAAAAAAGTGCAAAGACTTCAGTCCATCATGAACTCAGCCAGTCGCATATTTGGTGCTTAAAAAGTCTTTTAAAAGCTCAAGTTTGTCTTCAGATCGTCTTCAAAAACATGGCAGTTTTTAAGGCTGGTGATGCCATTGGACCACTGAGTCAGGTGACCTTACCATTCCATTATCGACCAGCAGCCTGCGGAGTGCAACGCCAAACATGGACGGGTCAGTCTTCATAGCGACGCATCAGGACCGGCCTCGACCCCTTTTCCCTGCTAGTTGGGTAACAAAAGGAAGCAATTAGATAATGGAAGACAGGGTCATGTTACATCTATTGTTCTCGAGTCCCTCCCACACACTCTCCCATTCAACATGCACATGACGGCGAGCCGAGTCTCCGCCCGCTTTGGATCAGACAACAGCTTTGAAGTGCGGCAGTTGAAACGAGCTCAGACAGGCATAGAGGTTAGAGCAACACAACGAGCGAGTCATGCAAACAACAACCGTCCAGATAAACATGCAAGATTAGTATCCAGGCCTCCAACAGCGAGGTAGATCCTTCTGGGACAAGGAATTGCTCTAATCGAATTGTGCTCTATCCCCCACCCTCGTGTTGAGAAGGACTAATGACAGACTTGTAGGGGGGGCGGGTCTTAAGTCTTGATGCTGTGAATTTGGGACACCAATTGGACATGAGTATTAAGATGAGCATGTCACTACATCAACAGAGCACTGAGAGATGCCGACTAGGTGGATTTGGAATTTGATGGCATGCAAAGTGACACTTTAGCACGTGGCCAACATCGGCAAACCTTTTTAATCCATTTTTCTTCCAACATGGAGCCTTAAAATTTGAGGCAATTTGAGGAGAGAATTTGCCGAAACAGGAATTTGCAACACAATTTGAAGTTTTTGTACACGTGTGGCGTGTATGTTTATTAAAGCAGACAAACAGCAAAGAATACAAGCCAAAAATGTGTAATGCCAAAAAATAGGACTGCGACAGTCCTTTTTTTTTTCTTTTTTTTTTTTCTTCTTCTTCTTCCAATAACAAGACACGTATTACTTTTGTGACAGTACAAATGTATTTTCATCTCGTTTTAAATACATGTTTAGGACATTTGTTGCCGTTAGCTACTTAAAACATGGAAACCAGAATGTCTAAAAACATACATTAAGCTAATGCCAAATAGACAGCTCGAGCACATTTTATGCATCTAAAAATTTTCAAACTTGTATATTTTAAACGACCATCTTAAAAAATAAAAAACAAGAGAAAAGCAGTTCGCCAGAGACAGGTGGGAGTGTGATAATTGTTTGGAGTCCAAGCTGATTATTAAAATATGTACAAAAAGATGCCAGATGTCACCGATTTTGAAGAAAAAAACAAAAAAACGCAGGCAACCGTATGGGATTGAGGGCCAATCAGATCAAGTCTCTAAATAAAAAGACAAAAACACGTATTTTGTTATCAAAGCCCTACATGGTTTACTTCCACTGTTGCCCAAAAGAATCCTGATAAAATTCCTGGTTGTCGGATTTGTAACCGGAATAGTTACCAGAATGATCCCCACCCTGGAGCGGTTGCTGAGCAATGGGTTGAGAGCCCCAGTTCTGATTATTGGTCTGGCGACGCTTGGAATCTGGCTGGTTGTACCCATCAGCTTTGCGCTTTCCTCCTACATTTCCACCGCGGCCACCCCGAGCACCACGTACCCCTCCTCGCCCTCTCGGCGGCAAGCTTGCTCCTCCTCTGGCGCCACGTCCTCCGCGGCCTGGTACCGGTCCGCCACGCTGGGTGAAGTTGCCCCTGATCCTGGGCGGCATGGCACCACCACGTCCTCTGGCTGGAGAGGCACCGCCACGGGGTCCTCTGCTGCCGCCGCGCCCGCGTACTGGGGGTGGGAAGTCATCGTAGCCATAGTATGGGTCATCATAGCCTCCGCGGTAGTTGTGATAGTCATAGCCATAGTAGTCATAGTAATCCTCGTAGCCATAGTAATCGGGGGAGTACATGTAGCCGCTACGGTTACCACCTCTGCCCCGGCTTCTGGTGGGAGGAGCCACGTGAGGAGGACTGGAATAGTAGTAATAGTCATCATACCTGATGAGATGAAACACAAGAGTTCAGGATCCTGATTGGCTGATAAATAACAGCTGCAACACCTACTGAGGTGTTTCTTACATTTGCGTTTTGGCTGCTTGTCTCTGAGCTTTCCTCTCCTTTCGTTTCTGATCTGGTGGTTTGGCAAAAACGATCTCAATCGACTCTCCCTCCAGCTCCTTCCCGTTCATCTCTTCCAAAGCCTGAGGGGAAAGGATCTTATTTACAAAGAAACTCTGCGTATGTACGCATTTTCAAGTACAGATTTAGTGACATTTTAACACCGCTAAAACGAAAACAGAATTACAGCAGCAAAAGAAATTGAACTTAACGACAGTATACACTAGATTGTTGTAGACCACTTTTATTTGATTTAAATAACAAATTTAGTGCTTCACACATGAAGCATAACCACTTTTGGAATTAGCCATCAAATAAACAAAAGAGAGAAGGAAAAACTTGACATCCTGTCACTAGAACTTTGACTGATAAACACAAAGTTGGTTATGTCGTATCAGCAGCGGTCTCATTGGAAATAGTTTTCCGAGAGCGCTCTTCTATGTAAAATGCAAAACAATCAATTAGATGCAATGTTTCACGTGCAAAGCTTTCATAATGATCATTTTTGTTGGCTGAAATGAATTTTTTTTAAAAAAATCAAACTACAAAAAGCACTGAGATGGCAAGCCCCCGCCATGGTCCAAAATCTACCTCTAGACCTAGTTTTGTTTCTTTTCTCCCAGTCTCTTCATATGTTCAAGAAGTTATTTTATTCTCTGCTGTCCCCGTCTATTATTAGACATCAAAGGAACAAGGCACAACAGTACACAAGGTTGAGGACAAACCTATGCAGATTCCTCCATTAATGTCTGAGTTATTGCCAGCCTCTAAATCTACCAACAACTCTAACAATTTCTGAGCATTTCTCGGATACTCACTGAGCTTTCAGAGAAATGGATACTTGTTTTTTTATGTAAACAAAAAACAAAACAAAAGCCAAAACCGCTTTAGAAAATATTTTCAGACAGCACCAGTTCAAATTGTATACCTCTCCTCGAAAAATCCAGAACTGTTTAAGGACCCGCATGTACCCTGACTTATTGATAAGCCTTTGATCAAAAGAAAAAAATAGATTAATACCTGCACTGCACCGTCCCTCTCTTCAAAGTGAACAAAGGCATAGTCTTTGAGTTTCTTCACCCGCTCCAGCTTTCCAAACTGACTGAAGGACTTCTCCAGGATCTCCTCGGTGACACCGTTGGCGAGGTTTCTCACAAATAAAACCTTCACCTAAAACATGGACAGACATACCGATTACAGCCGAAGACTTTTTTAAATCTTTACATTGATTATGTTCAGGACAATCGACACCGAGGCTCACCTTGGACATGACCTCGGGGTCAGGATCTTCAATGGGATCGGCCCACTCAACCGTTACCACGTTGCCCCAGAGACGAACTTTTCCACTCATTAGCCGGCGGCGAGCTTGAGCGGCCGACTTATGGTCTTCATACTCGAGGAAGCAGAAGCCACGGTTCTTCTTCTTGTCGTCGGGTTGATGGTACAGGATGACATCACTGAGGCCCTCTGAAGGAGAAAACACAAGTTAGAATTGTGATTAACTTTCACGACTGCAGTAAAGCAAAATGAACGCCACATTAAAAATGCAGTGAATGTGCCGTTTACCTGTGACTTTAGCAAACTCCTCAACAATCTGCTCCTTTGATTTGCTCTTGGGAATGGAGCCAACAAACAACCTGTTGTTGGCAACAGATATACACACACCGATGTGCTTGCCAGGGCGGATCTCATGATTGTTACACTATGGGGGGGAAAGAAAACATGTAAACCAAATATGACAGTCGCACAACCACACCTCGTCCAACTGTTTGTTGAATAGTTAAACTCAATTCAAAACATCCCAACCACAAAGTTTCTGCTTACCAGCTTCACTGCCTCCTGTGCCGCGTCTTTAGTGCAGAACGTGACAAAGGCATAGCCCCGGTTCAGGCCACTCAGTGGGTCCATCATAAGTCTGAGATCCCAGATAGGTCCAGCTTTCTCAAAGAGAGGAACCAGCTCGTCTTCAAACAAGTCACGGGGAATCTTTCCAACAAAAATCTAACAAAAAGGGGGAAAAAATGAGTCTGGTAGTTTATATAACTCATCTTTGTGAAATTTAACACTTAAAACTAGGATCAAGTCACAATGGGAGCAGATATTTAACATTTCTACAAATACACAATCTGGGAGACAGAAGATAAAGGTTGATTTTGAGACATTTACGCTTCTCTTGAACAACCATGTGCAGTCAGAGCCGATTCAACAGAGCGCTCTCAGAGCCCGGAGTTATCACCATTTTTATTTTATTTTTTTAAATCACCTGTCGACTAGTCTTCGTCCACATATTACTGAATGTCACACTGTTGTGGAATGAAAATATTTATTTTATGGATATGGTTAAATCATAATCTGGTTATAAGAAGGGACGTAAAAAATGTCCTGCGGTCACGACATGTGATCTAATTCAGCCATGTGCATTACTGATGACTGATGTAAGTTTGCCAACTTCAATTCTTTCTTTGCATTTTTAATGTCAACTTTTGAGACAAACCGGGGCTTTTATATTAATCTTACTTCCTTCTACTCTTGGGGGTGTTTTTAATATTTTTTTTACCACAATCACAGAAAATACAAAAACAGAAAAACTTACGAGGCTTTGCTTTATAATCCAATACATGACTTCTTACCTTAAATCCTAAAATTTTCTCCATGAGAAATTTTGCCAATCTTTAAGGTTGCGTCATTTGTGTAGGTGACTGCAAGTTTACATTTCTCATAAATACAGCTTTATTTTTCTGTACGATTAGAATAAAAAATATATATCTAACTAATCCTGTATTTCATACAGTTTGTAAACAGAAGTGTGACTTTTTATTTATGTCGCAAACCCTGTCAGATAGCAAGTAAAGCAGGAAGCGTACCTCTGTTCCAACATTGGGTTGGGTGCCTGAGTACAAAGACTCAGGTGGAGGGCCGCCATACTTTCGCTGGCCTGTTGTCACATCAAGTGTGTAGTTGGTTCTGTCCAGAAGCTCTTTGATTTTAGCCTCGTCTGGTCCTTTGGTGGAATCTGACACTTTAGTCCCTTGTTTCTCCCGCTGCCTGTACGTCTTCATTACTCCACACAAAAAGGCACTTTTATTCTGGAATGAAAGAAAAATTGTTTGGACCCAGATACTCAGAAGTAAACAATCTTAATCACATTACTAAGTGAGTCAGACATTATTTACACTCACTTGCACATGTGACAGATCGCTCTCCTTGAACTGGACCAGGACTTGCAGGGCTCCCTCTTCGTTGAATTCTTTCAAAGCTTCAAGAGCCCTTTCATCAAGGTCACTATGTGCTACAAGGCCTGATGAATACAGGAAAAACAACAGGGATAATCACCTAAGCAGCTTTGAACGGACTAAAACTTTCACTCTGGCAGCGAGAAAGCAGTTGTGAAAAAGCCTTCAATAATTCATCCCTATATAAAAGCAGAAAGAATATGACATCTTAAGGCCTAATAGCTAATTTACATGCTAATCTATGTTTCACTGTCTCAATATGACTGACATGCAACAGGAAACTACAATAAAAAACAATACAGATGTTACTGAAACTAAATTAACAGCCTCTGTTTCAATAAGTTCTACAATGTATAGGCTAACATCTTAGAGGCTCCTGTTAAAACGATAACGTTCACCTACTAAGGCCACAGAGTTATTCTATTATTTGTCACAGAACAGCTGCCTTCAATCCTTTATAACCCCGTCATGGCTGCAACTGTCAATTCAACCATTATTTAAAGCATGACAACACACATGACAGATACCTTGAGTAGCTGATAAAAACACAAACGAAGTAATGCAGTGTGTTTCATTCATTCCTGTGACTTTTTGTATTTCTTGTGGTTCAATATAATGAGGTATGACTGTTCTCCAGCTCGTGACAAACCAGCAGAGCAGTTGGAGAAATTCTCTTATAACTAATCATGCTGCTCAAACGATTATTTTAACAACCATTGGCTGAGCAGCTGATTAGTTACCAGCCAATTAAAGAAAATCTAAACCCGTGAATGGCATTTCATTTCCAATTCATCATTGTTTAATCAATTGTATTTATGGGTAAGACTGGTTCAGTTCTACATTTATCTTCCATGATTAAAACCACTGGGTTTTCCACTACAGATGTTAACAATGACAAACGGATCAAAATATTCCAAGTAGCAGAACTGTTTTTTGGATTTACGTTGAGAATTACAATATGTGTTTATAGTAATGGCTTTTATGAAGTTTTAGTACTGATTTCCACTCAAAGTTCAATATGGATATGTACAGAGCCTAACTTATGTTCTTTGCATTAATTTAGTCGAGAGCAATGTCGACATAATTGATACAAATACGAAGGGTTAGGGTGAGTGGAGTGAAAAAACACCCTCCCCTGCCTTGTGGATGTTTTAACCAATGTAACAGATTCAAAAAATATGCGGCCATTAACGGTTTCTTCATTTGAAAGGCTGTTTTCATACTCAGCGTGAGCCATTTTCACTACTTTCTCCATGTATGGCAATATTCTTAGGTCTTAGTATGGGAGAAAACATTGCAGAACCACACACTGGATTTGCTCGTTGATATGTTGCCACTGACTTGGACAAATGATGTTGGAAGATAACATTGCTGCTGAAGGAGTGGGTTAATCCATTATGTGAATTGGGATGGATGTCCATTTCTTATATGGGATAAGTTGCCTTGATCCTGAATGAGAATATTTAACCCTTAAATTAGATACTTGTATTAGGAATTAATTCATAATCAGTTCTAAAATTCATGGATTTGGCAATAAATCCAGTATAATGTGGTATACTATCTCCACAGAAAAAGTACGCTTTCATATCATTAAACGCTGCGTTAGAGAGATATACGTCTAAATGATCAAACTTAAGGACCATTTGCCCTTTCAGTTACCAACTCACCTACACTACATTTTCTTGTGAAAGGAACCCAAGAAACAGACATTGGAGAATACATTTCCAGACAGAAATGTTGCAGGTCTCTCATTTACTTACCATCTCAAAAAATGTGTTAGAACAAGATGAGGAGGACTCCCTTACATTTGTGTGTATATCTTTATAAATGCAGCTATACACAGGAGAAAAAGGGGGAACAGCTGCTCACCTGCTACATAGAGTTCATCTAGCTTCTCGGCTACGTTCTGAGGTAAACCAGCCTCCAATAGCGCTGGGAAATGTTCTGAACGGGTCACTTCCGCAGTAGTGTCCATTGGCTCCTCCGTACCATTCCCGTTAACATGATCGGTGGCCATGTCTCCAGACATCTGTGCAGAGAGGTGATCACAAAACATAACCGGCAATTTATATTGGGCATAGTTTTAGCACTTTGAGATTTAACCCAAATGAAAAGTGCATTATAAATTAAATGTATTATTATTATTATTAGTTTCAACTATAAACACTTACACCTTAAATGAACAATATGTTGTGACTCTACAGAATACCACTAATCAGATGTTTATTTTAACATGTTTGCATCTGATATTTGATTACGTACATTACTCTACAGATGTGTGTATGTGACAAACATAAATTGGTCTCATCCTACATACGTTCATACTATTACGTAAGCAAACTGTTTCCTGTAGTCCAGTCGTTGATCAGAACCCCAAGTTCAATTTTAATTATAATCAATCTTTGTCCATCAGGTTCTAAGTCTGTAGAGAGTTATTCGAGTTTCAAAGTGTCTTTATTATCCCCGGGGGCAATTCGTTCACACCCAGCAGTAATAAAAACATCAAACAACAAATAAGTACAACAAATGCCCAACAAAGATTACAACTACATGTCATTTACAAGGCTGATAGCAACAGGAATTAATGACTTGGTATCCGTTTGTTCTGCATACTGGCAGATTGTATTGGTTATATTCATTTCCCTCCGAGGTATCCAGTCTGCTTCAACATTTTGATCCTTCACTTTTTCTTGTGGTTTAGTTTCAGTTGACTATGACTTGCATGTTTTTCAGACGACTTATACTAGGTCCACAAACAGAGGCATTTCAAAAACAGATTTTTTCAGCTCATTTAGGAAACTTATTTGGGTCTGTATTTTGTCGGATTTTAAAGTACCTCCGCCCCACAAGAGTTGGAGATGTCAGTGTCAATGACACAATGCAGATAATCAAAGTCCGAGCTTTGACAGTTACCACACCAAGGCAATCGCCAACTGTGATGTTTTACACAGACAGTTTCTGATGTGCCCGTTTATCCAGTCCCGCCTCAAACGGTTTCTCTAAAGTCTTCACCCTGGAAGAAGTTTTTAACAACATTCGTTTATGCTACTTGTTAATAGCGTTTGCATGTGGACCAAAGGAGTCGACAAAGGGGGAAAATATCGTTTTTCAAAGAAGCCACCTAAGTGAGAACATGGCCCCAGTTTAAAACGACTGACACGTTTTTCAAACGACATAACACGAATTGCACACTGCAACCGTAAAGTAAACTAAAATCCAGCATTTTTAATTTGATGTTGGATATGATGATTTACAGGCCAAATCCAGAAGATTAGAGTGGGGTTGGCGAAGTCTTCCTATGGTAGACTTATTGTTAAACAACGCAATATAGTTTTATCTATATAAACAGACAGGAGTAGGGAGGTTTGGCGCCACTGATCAAGCCTGAAGAACACTGGTATGTGTCAGAACGGATCCTACGATCATGCATTAGGAGGAAGATTTAAGTCTAGCAATTCTGATCAACATGCACACCAATCACTAACTGAAGGCACAAACGTAATTGGGGCTGCCTCACTTATCGGCATGAGAAATCACCTCCGTTCAAAGCTAGGATACAAACACCTACAACGCCGCCAGATGAAGTGGTTCACGGTGATAGGCAATCTTAACGCCTCTTAGTAAGAGTTCATTCCGCTTGGCTCTTGTTTAACAGCGCTATTTTGGCTTAATTCGTCTAAGGCAGTGTTCAGTAACATTAGTTCATGATAAAGGCAGTTAATTAACTTTAACCAGAGATATCCTAGTCTAAGGTTGCCTTAGCTCATTTTGGACAAGGGTAAGTGGTATTCGGTAGAGGTAGTCGGCCTTTCTTCATCTTGGTTCTTGTTAACAAGCATTATCTAGTCTTATTGTTAGCGCTAGAATAGTACTAATTAGCCATAGATCGCGTGCATCCTAGGCCGCACAATGAGACGCGCGTGGCGGTAAAACTGGATTAAGATAGTGATAAGAGCGAAACTCGACAAAACTAAACGGGTATACATTTATTCAACGCATGAGTACATGGAACCCTCACAAATGTGAGATTAATCGATTTTAATCAAAGCAGGGCAATTTCCAAAATGCCGGCTAACCACATAAACGCGAAGCTTGAAAGCTAACGCTAAGCTCGGTCGTGTTAGCATCGGATATTAGCCTACAAAGATTGCTAACTCTTTTTAAAAATATTGTTTGCTTACCATGCGAATCTAAAATTTGGGAGCACGATGCTGATCCGTAGTGACGAATGAGCTTCTAAAAAAAAAAGGGGGAAACGTACACGCCGGTGCTCTCAGGTTGGGGTCTTATTCCCGGTGAAACAAAATGGCGGTTACGTGACGTCGCGAGCTCTGTTCCTCGCCTGCATGTACGGGGTCTCATAAACCACTGCTCACGGGCTAGCTCGGCGGATGTTACAAGTTACAACTTTATTAAGAAAACATTATTAACTTACATGGTAAAAAAAAAAAATATATAACTCTATAAATGGATTTAAAACTAAAAAAGTTTATATGTTAGAGTTCTAAACTGATAACTAACCGAGGTGTCCAGTAAACATTTTGTGTTGTCTATAGTATAACTTTTATTTTGAAAGCTCAAACCGGATCACCAACTCAGTTCAATTCATATAAAGTTATTTATTTATAAGGGCGAATTTATCACAAGATAATTTAGTAATTTTAGTTTTAGTAAATGTTATTGAAGTTGGTGATTTAACAAAAACTTATTAATAATGACTCATTTCAATAATATTTCTAATTTGCTATTTATTATTAGATAAGACTTTTTGAACCGCAAAGAGGAAAAAACTAGGTCGGTCAATGGTAAGGCCAGGTTGTATCCCTTAAAAGGCCCCAATTCTCTGTGTTGTACAAGCAAACCCCGTGATTGAACTTCTTAAATATGATTAGTCAAGTCCCAACAGTACCCTGGGTATTACATTATTGTGATTAGATTTGGTTGAATCCCTTTATTTAGGACAATTTCATACGGATTCCTCCATTAATTAATGAATTACTGCCAGCCCCTAAATCTACCAAATACTCAAATAACCTCTCTCAGTATATCTCATATACTATGTAACTCTTTGTCTGTCCTCATTCTCATATGTGTCCACTTCAGTGTCTCTGCTCAGTGTGCTGCGAAGGCGATTCGCCGCGACTAGCGGCTTCTTTAATATTTCTTCTTAAATGTTATCCTGGCTATCATTCAGCACAAGTGCATAGATGATGTCTGGATGAACCTAAATACGGCATTCTCCAGTTTATATCTGTCTATGGCGCTCTCCTGCGCGTCGCTATAATGTACGTTACCGTTTCCAACAGTTTATTTCATTTTATTTTAAATACTTTGAAACCTGCAACTTCAGCAAAATATAATCATATGTAGGATATAGGCCAGAACCTACTTCTGGGTAATTCTCCTAGAAAATCTGTCCTGCAGTTTTTCCTCAAAATTGTTCACAAACAAACAAAGAGACAGACAAACGGACAGAGGTGGGATTAAAATAAAATGGAGTGAATGTTGAAAGGAGTTTGCAGGAGATTGTAAGCTGCAGTTATGAATTCTTATCCATGAATGAAAGTGCACAATCAGCACATATGCAAATTATAGCTCACAAAGTGTAGGTATCTGTTTCAGTAACAAGTGAATTGACTGGTTTGGCAAAAATTCCCCAAAAAACGGATCAAAAATTCATCAATAGTAATGGGTATTTAGACATTGAGCTCAATTTATGGACAAGGCCACATGACACAGAAATCACCACAGCTACTGCTGGACAGGAAGTTGCTATAAGTCCATTGTACATTTATTTATCCCATGAAACAGTCCAGGTTTTTTCTCATTATTTAAAAACAAAGTTTCTGATCCAAATTGTCAGAATGAACACGTACATTACTTGTTATATTCAGGACATTTCTTCATGTGACGACATAACCTGTGCTCATAATGTGGAAATATATCCTTACAACATGAAAGATGTCACACTCAGAAATAATCATTTTTTACGTTTAACATGATCTTGATACTGTTTTCCTTCAGGTGTCAGTCACCCAGAAAGAGAGAGAACTAAGTTCTCTTTATTGTTGAGAATATTTTGTCCTGGGGTGCCTGCTGTCCTCAGGGATGTTGAGTGACGTGGGCCTGCCTGACGATGCTGGAGAGCCTCTCTGTCCTGAGCAGTGCAGTTTTCTTCTTAAGAAGACTTTTGTACTTCTTAAATGAAATTAAAGAAATTAGAATATATTTAATGAAATTTTAGAACGATTCTTGTCAACACTCGATCATAAACTAAGTGGTGGTATATAGAGTGTATAGATATATTTTCTCCAAGTCAGAATCGAGGCGGTCAGTGGCGGTGATGCACCATTAACACATATAGGGGGCGGTAGTGAGCTTCCAACGCTTTTACCCGCGCTGTCAAAGATAAAGCGAAGAAGAAGAAACCTCGCGCTACCATTGGCTGAGCGCGAAATTTCAAACGTTCGCCTAGCAGCGGGCAGGAACATTTTCACTCATGAGTGAAACAAAAACAGAGTGATTTGTTTTTTACGTAAGACGGAAGCAAAAAAAGATACATTTCTCAGTTTTATGATTAGGGAGGACTAAACCGATTGTGAAATGGATATTGCCTCTTGTTTACAGTAAGTCCGCTTAATGAATGATTACCCGACGTTAGCTTTATGCTAGTGGTTAGCTTCCCTGATGGATTTAAACAAATGTATAACACCGCTGCTCCAAACAACTCTTTATTATTTTAATTCCTTCTTACAATTGTTGTTTCAGGTGTTTTGAAAGCAGTTTGAGCTCATATACGGGAGACGACCCACTGGATCCATGGGACAAGTGAGTAGTTCGACCGGTCAGCATTAGTTTGAGCTTTAACCCTCAGATCGGTACAGTGAATAAAATCATATAAATATAAAGTTAAATGTCAATGTTGGGACATGTCAGTGTTTAACCATAGCATTAATTTTTCAGACATTAAACCATTTCTTCAATGTAAGGTTAAGAACAGCAACATCCTCCAGAGGATACAAACGACCTCTTCCTGCCATAGAACATTACAAACCTATATTATTTTATACCTTTTCTGACTCAATGCTTTTAACCGACATCTGTCCTGATCATACTTATCAAATATTAATGTGTTTTCAAGATTTTAACCATTTAAATCAGCTTTTGGTGTGACCATGTGTAGAAAGACACTCAGAAGGAGGATTTTATCGGCTGCAGACTTTGAGTCTGGATACTCTGATGGCTGGAATCACACACACTATTCCAGCTCCAACCATTGTCCTCCCTGGTTCCACTATACAGCCATAAAGCCTGTTCCGAGAAAAAAGGAATATATTTTTTACTTTACGAATTAAGTGCCAACCAATGGAAAACAAAACAACCCAAAAACTTTTTTTAATCACCAAGGTTTGTGGATTACATGGAGCAAAGTTTACCTGCAGACGGAGGCAGCAGCATGTCTATGGTGTTCGAGAAGATAGTACAGACGTTTTTGAGCGTGGAGCGATACGCCGACGACATCAGATATGTGAACCACTGCATCAAATGCGTGAGTCTGCCAACACACCGCCAGAGTAGATTAGTTATTCTCTGCATGGCTTCACGTGAGCTTTTCATCCTTCTGTCTTCCAGGCGAGATATTATTCCGATCCCGTCGCACTCTATAGCTACATCTTCAGTAATGGTGTTGGCACCAGGACTGCGGCGCTCTACGTGGCGTGGGCTCAGCAGTTAGAACAGCTGGGAACGAATGAACAGGCCGATGCAATCTACCAGAAGGCAATGGAGAACCGAGCGCAGCCGGCCGATGATGTTCTCAGCGAGTACAGGTAGGAGGAGCTAAATAAAAGAAAATGTAAAGACAGTGAAGAGATGCTCCTGGACGGGTGAGTCATTTTAGGACAGCGCAGACATCGGGCCGACTCTTCGGATGCAGACCTGGAAGCTGGATCATTATTTTTCACTCCAAAATCTTGAGTGTCCAGAATTTTCCAGAATGTTCCATCCTGGTTAAGGTTTTTATTTCGTGCTTCCGAGAGATTTAGTTGTTTTTAGTTGTGGGGAGATCTGAGCGTTTGTGCGCCACTGTGTTCAAAGAAGCTTCATCAAACCCACTAAAGGGGACAGATTATTGGAGTCATCATAATAAAGTCTTAATATTAGGAGAATAAAATAGTGACATTGTGAGAATAAAGTTCGAATTTCATGAGAATTAAAGCTGCAACTTTAACGGAAAAATCTTAATAAGTCATAATATTCTGGAGATAAAGTTGTAATATTATGTTAATAAAATTATAACATGTTAATATGGTTGAAATATAACGTTAATAAAGTCAGAATATTAGAGGTGAAGACCTGAAAGTGTCTTTCTGATGAAAGATATCGTTTCCAAAAAAGTTGAACTTCACCAACATTTAATGGGATCTTCTGGACCTGAACCGCGTCTTTCTGCTGGGTTTCATCAGAACTGTCATGTAGTTCTTACATAATCCAATCCAGCCGACAACCAAAGGAATGTGGGGGGGTTAAATGTAACCTTCTCGCCGGAGCGGCGTCCTCGCGCCGTAGGTCACAGACCATAATAATGTCACTAACAATCACCGTCTCATCCGCAGGCTGTTTCAAATGCGGACCAGAAGCCAGACCTCGTCATCAGGTGATTTTTCTCCTTTCTTCTGTCCATCCACAATAATCAGAATGTGTTTCTGCCGGGTCGTCTGCTAACTCTTATACTTTAAAAGGTCGGAACCCTTTACAAAACTCCAATCTAACCAACCAGATGTCATCACACGGAGAGCCTGTCACTCAAAGCAAGGTGCGTGTCCAACAGTATCACAGAATAAACCCGGACGTCTTCGATTCTAACCCGTTAATATTCTGACTGTTCTGTTCCAGGTCTCAGTGGACTGTCCGCTCAAACCTCCCGCCATCAGAACCGTCATAACGTAAGTTTCCTCTCGCCGTCAGGGGGTGATTCTCATCCCACTAAAGGAGAGGGGGAGGAAGAATGAAGCTCGGCCCATGTTGTCTGATCCCACAGAAGAACTTCTCTAGAACAAACTGCTGTGTTATGTTCATGCTGGTTCTGATTCTGAGAAAGATTTCAGAACACAGTGAGGTCACAGCATGCTGCCTATGGGGCTGTGTAGCCACAGCCCGGTCAGAGTAACCTCTGACCCCTGTCCACTGCTTAACGGTCCTATAATGGATCTGTCAGCACCAGAACTGGACCATGGAGCAATGGAAGGAGGTGGTTTGGTCGGATGGATCCGGATTTCCTTTTATATGACCTGGACCTCGGGATGTGTGACCTGGGGAAGAGGATGCACCAGGATGCATTATGGGAAATAGTCAAGCCGAGGGCGGCAGTGTGATGCTTTGGGCCCTGTTCTACTGGGAAACACTGGGTCCTACCTTCAGGTGGATGATCGTTTGACCCCTAGAGTTCTTACCTGAACATTACTGCGGTCCAAACCCCGTCCCCCTCATGGAGACAAAATTCCCTGATGGCTGTTACGCTCCCTTTTTGTCCTGATGTGATCGGATCCGTTTTCTCCTCCCCAGAGTTTCCCGCTCCGAGACGTCCGGGACGATTCCCTCCAGTCAAAGTTCTGGTGTCCGGACCGAGCCCGAGTACCTGACGGATGAACTGGTGTGTGACGGGTCTGAGTTGTGTTTCGAGGAGGTCCGAGCGGAGAAGTACTTTCGCAAGCTGAAGGAGAAGCAGGAGGCGGATGAGAGTAAGCGCCGGATCAGAACTTTGAGTTTATGAAATAATAACTGTGAAGAAAGTTTCAATGACGTGTTTTTATTTATAATTTTGTCCCGTCTGAAGTGGAGAAGGAGGTCCGGGAGGATGAAGAGGAACTACGGAACCTTCAGAGCATCTTGGAGAAACTGAACCAGGAACTGGAGGCTTGTAGGGTCGTAACCAGCCAGCCTCCATCGCAGATGGTGGGGCCGCAAAATCAACCTTTGACCCCTCTCTGACCACGACTTATCCAACGCCACCGCAAACACCTTTAGTCAGTCCTTTAGAGCCATACTCAACCGCTACTAGCCGCCGAACGCTGCTAACTGTTAGCTGTTATAAGCTGCCAAATACTGACAGCTACAACCTGGTGTAAGCTGCTGCTAGCTCCAATCTGCTACTAACCATAAGTAGTCGCCAACTGCTACTAGCCACTAACTGCTATTTGCTGCTATTTATTACTAGCTAGACGCTAACTGCTACGTTCCGATAACTGTCCCTAGTCGCCAAATGCTACTAACTGTTAGCTGTTATTAGCTGCCAAATGCTGCTAGCTGCAACCTGGTGTAAACTGCTACTAACCACTACTAGCTGCTAACAGCTACTTGCTGCTTACTGTTACTACCTGCTACTTTAGCTGTGTGTTTTTGTCGTTGACCATGATGCATCACTTCTACAGACACGTCCTTCAGTGAAACGCTCCGGCGGCCGTTCCCAGTGTCACATCCCAGTTTGAACCATTTCAATCTCGTAGAGACGCTGATAGATTCAGACATTCTCCTCTCTTCTCTCTGCTGCAGCCTCCTGCCATGGAGACAGCCGCCAGTCTCAACCCTAATCCTACCCAGCAGCCTTTGGGGCGTCCTCCGCCCTCACACCGTCTCAGCAGCAGGCGCTCTCTCGGCCTGCGACTCCACGCTGCGCCCACCTTCATCTATGAGGCCGCCGCCGCCGCCACCGATCCTCCTCCACAGCAGCGCTACGCCGCCGCTGACACGGCCGCGTCCGTTCATCCCTCTTTCTCAACTCACACGAGCAGCAATTTACCAGAATCAGCGCTGGACGAGTCTGAGGAGCAGCAGAACCTTCACACGCCCGCCTCCTCGAACACGGGGGTCTTCTGTTGGGAGGATGGCGGGGGCGCCGAGAACTGTCCAGCGCCGTGAGTAGCTTCTGACTGATGTTCTGAGTTTGTCATTCCTTCATAATCAGCTGCTTTTAGTTCCGTTTGAATTCCTGTGACTCTCCGTGACTCCAGATTTAACTGCTGTCTGAATTCCAGGGACGCCGTCTGCCCGCCTGATCCCGAGGACAATCTTAACAGTGAGTAAACGGGTCGCTCAGTCAGGATGTAGTCCCCACTGGCTGTGGACACGTCCTCAAAACCGTCTTTGTGTCTCTCAGCGTCACAGGGAGCCACGGCCAACCTGTCTCACCTCACCCCCAACAACTCCCTGGGCTTTGTTCAGGCCACGCCCTCCAGGGTGCTGCCGTCACCCACCGTCAACACGCGAGAAGCACTGGGTGAGCAGCTCCGCCTCTGAGGATGAATCTGTTCCGTCTCAGCGGGGCGTCTCTCTCTCACCTGTCTCAGCGGGGCGTCTCTCTCTCACCTGTCTCACTCGTCACGGCTTTAACTCCAAACCTTGTCGTGGTTTTCATGCAGACGTGATCATGGACATGTTCCAGGCCCCGACGCTCCTGGAGGAGCCCTTCGGCGCATCAGTGCTCCACGCCGCCGAGAAGGAGGCCCCCCACGGATACACCAGAAACGGTAACTATGGTGATGAGATAGAGCTCAGAAATCTTTCTAATTCGCCGGTACGCTTCATTAAAGGGGCAGTTCACCCCAAAAATGAAAACACAGCAGGAAACCGCTTCCTGCTGCGTTTTCTCATGTCTCTCTGTTTGATTGTTTTTAAAGCACTTTTGTGAACTACACATCAAAATGTGCCGTTTGAGCGGGAATACTCTCTTAGAAAGAAATCGCAAAAAAACAACAACTGCAAAACCAAAATCGCAGAAACACAAGAATTCAGTCAATCTATAACGGCGGTAATTCTAAACGCAGGAATACAATAAACGTACTAATATTTACCGCTGTGCTGCTACCACTACTCATAAAATGTGTAGCCATGGCAACGTGGTTCATATAGCGAAACAGTCCAGGTTCACACGGTGAAACAGTCCAGGTTCACACGGTGAAACAGTCCAGGTTCACACGGTGAAACAGTCCAGGTTCACACGGTGAAACAGTCCA
>VRLP01005644.1:0-5000 GCA_009660295.1 Lophius piscatorius
CACACACACACACACACACACACACACACACACACACACACACACACACACACACACACACACACACACACACACACACACACACACAAACACACACACACACTCTCTCACACACACACACAAACTCAGACACATCAGCCTCAAGGCCTTCTGGGAGTTTGTTGTCATGAAGATCAGCTGATTTGTTTAAACTGTATTTCTGCCTAAAACACAGATTAATAATAATAATAATAATAATAATATTAATAATAATAATAATACATTTAATTCATAACGCACTTTACATTAGATGGTGACTGTGATGTCATAGGTCAGGTGGTGACGGTGATGTCATAGGTCAGCTGGTGACGGTGATGTCAGAGGTCAGCTGGTGACGGTGATGTCATAGGTCAGCTGGTGACGGTGATGTCAGAGGTCAGGTGGTGACGGTGATGTCATAGGTCAGGTGGTGACGGTGATGTCAGAGGTCAGGTGGTGACGGTGATGTCAGAGGTCAGGTGGTGACGGTGATGTCAGAGGTCAGCTGGTGACGGTGATGTCAGAGGTCATATATTTATCCCTCCCTCCATTCTTCCTCTCATCTTCGGTCCATTTTCATTTTCTCTCTTTTGACTTATTTCCACCTCATCTCCTTCCTTTCCTACATTCACATCCTTCCTTCCTTCCTTCATTACATCTCTCCTTCTCCTTCTTTACTTTATTCCTCATTCAATCCTTCCTCACTCTCACTCCTTTCTTCCTCCTCCTTCACTTCATCCCTCCGTTCCCTCCCTTTACATCCTCTCTGTCTTTCATTCATTCGTTTATCCTTGTTTCCAGCAGCTTTCTTACTTCCTCTCTTTTATCGGCGCTCCTTTAATCTCATCTCCTTTTCTCCTTCAACCCTTATCTCCTTTTTGTCTTTCCTCATCCCTCCATCCTTCAACCCATCGTTTCTATCTCTTCCGTCCATCGCTGACATCCTGCCAAATCTGTCTCCCTGGTTGGTCAGATAAGAGACCCGTTTGCCAGGAGCCCCGCCCCCCTCTGACCACGGCGCCTTTGATCCATCCATCCATCCATCGTTCAGCCTCCTCGCTTCCTGCGGCCGCCGCCTCACGCCGCTGACAGACGCCGGCTCTCAGAGACGAGCAGCACCGTCACCATCAATTAACCATAATAGGCTGCGGCGTTATCTTTGACGGACGCCGAGCAGCTGAGGTCTGGTCGCCGTCTCAGAGACGACGGATAATCACATGGAAGGATCAGTGGACAGGCTCCGCCCAGGAGGTCAGAGGTCACTGTGGAGAGATGCAAAACTACCTCAGAGAATTTAAAAGATGCATCACAGCCACAAAGAACACAAAAGTACCACATGTACATGTGTAGAAAAACACAAAGTACTGCAAAGAGACCCAAGAATACTAGAAAACAGCTGCAGAGAAACACTGGATTTATAAACAAATACAGAGAGAGACAAAAATGTCCTTCATCAGATGTAGAACAACTACAAAGAGACGAGTCACACAAGCAAAGATGGCGGCTGGAGCTCCTCCCCCCCGTTCTCCTCAAACTCTGTGGCCTAGTTTCTTTCTGCGCTTTGAAAACTGTCTTTGGCGACGGATGGATGAAAGTTGTGGAGTGGCGGAGGAGGAGGATGAGGAGGAGGGGGGAGGAGTGAAGGCTCGCCCCTTTATCTTCCTGCCAGACCTCCATCATGTCCTCCTCCATCTCCTCCTCTCATGTTGTGAGATTATTCCTCGCCACAAACGCTCTGCCTCCGGAGTGACAGGCCTCTCTGACGGACGGCTGGGAGGAAGTGTTGAAGCGGCGGCGCCACAAACGGCTGCTTTGATGTCGCTTCAGATCTCAGAGAAGGAGATCTTCAAACGCACCGAAGAGAGACATCAAAGGCTTTGAAGTTTCCACTGGAGACGATTCTAGTCCAGCAGACGTAACGGAGCTTCAGGGTTCTTCATCCATCCATCATCCATCCATCCATCATCCATCCATCCATCATCCATCCATCCATCATCCATCCATCCATCATCCATCCATCCATCCATCCATCCATCCATCATCCATCCATCCATCATCCATCCATCCATCATCCATCCATCCATCCATCCATCCATCATCCATCCATCATCCATCCATCTATCCATCCATCATCCATCCATCCATCCATCATCCATCCATCATTCATCCATCATCCATCCATCCATCATCCATCCATCCATCCATTATCCATCCATCATCCATCCATCATCCATCATCCATCCATCCATTATCCATCCATTATCCATCCATCATCCATCATCCATCCATTGTTCATCCATCGTTCATCCATCATCCATCCATCATCCATCCATCTATCCATCCATCATCCATCCATCCATCCATCCATTATCCATCCATCCATCATCCATCCATCCATCATCCATCCATCCATCATCCATCCATCATCCATCCATCAACCATCATTCATCCATCATCCATCCATCCATCAACCATCATTCATCCATCCATCACCCATCCATCATCCATCCATCATCCATCATTTATCCATCATCCATCATCCATCTATCAACCATCATCCATCCATCCATCCATCCATCCGTCATCCAGCCACCATCCATCCTCCATCATCCATCCACCATCCATCCATCCTCCATCCATCCATCATCCATCATCCATCCACCATCCATCCATCATCCATCCATCCATCATCCATCCATCCATCATCCATCATTTATCCATCATCCATCCATCTATCAACCATCATCCATCCATCCATCATTCAGCCATCATCCATCATCCATCATCCATCCATCATCCATCCATCCTCCATCCATCCTCCATCCATCCATCATCCATCCATCATCCATCCATCTATCCATCCATCATCCATCCATCATCCATCATCCATCCATCCATCATCCATCCATCCGGCTGAAGAACTTCACGCGTTTGAACAACAGAGATCTCCATCGTCTGCATAGCAGATCAACGACCACGGAGATCATTTATGTATAATGGCGGTTCTGCCCCTCTCTCTGTTCTGTGAACAGAACCCGTCAGGATGTTTGTGCCGTCGCTGGAATCATGAGAGTTTGTTGTTGTCAGTAAACTGTCGGCGCCACGTCATTGGAGTTAAACCGCCTCTTTCATTTTCACGCCGCCGGGCCGCCACTGTTGATCAGGCCCGCTGCGGTTTGACGGAACCGGACGCAGCCGAGAGTGAAACCGCATCGTCATCAGCAGACACTTCCTTCTTTGTACAGAGCAGCAGCACGACCCTGACGCCGGGTCAGCGCCGTCATGTGAGCCGGAGAAACGGCGGGGAAATCCTGCAACCGTCAAAACCTGAACCGAAGTCAGAGGCTCTCCTCAGAATCACTCTCACTTCTTCTTCACTCTCACTTCTTCTTCACTCTCACTTCCTCTTCACTCTCACTTCCTGTCTGCGTTACTTGCCGCGTGTCGAGACCCGCCGACCTCCGCTGACCCCTAGTTACAGATAAAAGTCAGTCTCACGTCCCTAAAGAGACGGATCGGTTCATATCATAACCGTCAACAAAGACCTGACAGACCGATGACCTCACAGACCGATGACCTCACAGACCGATGACCTCACAAACCGATGACCTCACAGACAGATGACCTCACAGACAGATGACCTCACAGACAGATGACCTCACAGACCGATGACCTCACAGACAGATGACCTCACAGACCGATGACCTCACAGACCAATGACCTCACAGACCGATGACCTCAGAGACCGATGACCTCACAGACAGATAACCTCACAGACCGATGACCTCACAGACCGACGACCTCACAGACCGATGACCTCACAGACCGATGACCTCACAGACCGATGACCTCAGAGACCGATGACCTCAGAGACCTATGACCTCACAGACCGATGACCTCACAGACCGTTGACCTCAGAGACCGATGACCTCACAGACCGATGACCACACAGACCGATGACCTCACAGACCGATGACCTCACAGACCGATGACCACACAGACCGATGACCTCACAGACCGATGACCACACAGACCGATGACCTCACAGACCGATGACCTCACAGACCGATGACCTCACAGACCGATGACATCACAGACACTGTCTTCCAACAGGTCAACTCTCCTGTCATTAGTCCAGACAAGATTTTCCCAGAAGCTCTGAGGGTCATCAAGGTGCATTGTGGGGATATTCAGACCAGCCTTCATGTTCTGGATCTTCTGTGACTTCCTGGATGAACCTTCTCCGTGTTCCTGGAAGAATTCAGTTGTTCCACTTCTCTGAAGGTTCTCCGTTGTTCCGGGTCTTCTCCATGTGTAGATGATGTGTCTCACTCTGGATCTGTGGTGAACCAGAACCTTAGAACCAGCACTGGAACCCTTCTAGAATTTCTGTTGATTTTGACATAGTGTGCTCTGGGGAGACCAAGGAGACAACTTCCTGCTTCTGAAGATGGTCTACTGGAGTGATGTCGAGGTTGATCAGGTCTGGGTGGGTTCAGTCCAGCTGGAACCAGTTCTTCAAGCAGGTTAGTAGTTTTTAGGATTCAGTCTCTGAGGGGGCGGAGCCACTTTGACCCAGCTGGTGTCAGATGGTCCATCTTCTGGACGTGTCCATGTCAGCATCAAGGAGGTGTGAACATCTATTTTTGTACCCAGCTGGACTATAAATGGACTTTGAGTCCGTGTTCCGGGTCAGCAGTCTGTGACCTGCTGCAGCGAGGGACGACCTCTGACCTGTAGTCATATTTACATTCACAGACATCAGCGGCGGGTTCATCTGACCTGACCTCCTGTTGACCCCGGCAGCAGATAATCCCGGCTGCTGCAGGATAAAGCTGAGCAAAGGTTCCGCTGAAGCTAATCCGTCCAGTAGAACCCAAAACCGTACCGGTCCGGCAGACGAGCAAACCCACTCTGCCTTTAACCTCTCACACGTGGAACATTCCACGCATCCAGCTAGCATGCTATTAGTTAGCTAGCAG
>VRLP01005644.1:10000-34927 GCA_009660295.1 Lophius piscatorius
TCTTCCGCGTCCTTCAGGTGTTTCCTGTGACGGCGCCGTGTGAGAGGTTAAGGCAGAACTTTGGTTCTTGAGTCCTGGTTTTGGTTGCGGTCCGGCCCGTAAAGCCGATGTTGGGCTGCTGGAGCGCGGCGCCGGGATCGCTGCAGGAAGGGCGGTTTTAGCGGCGTCCTCTGGCCGTCCTGCACTTCATCAAAAATGAAATGAGCTCGTAAATTTGAGCGAAGCCGCCGCCGCCGCCGCTCCGCCCAGACATCTCCGCTTTAAACGGCGGAGGATTTAAACGTGATGGGTCGGCGCCGGGGGAGCACTCCGCCGCTGGCAGGTTTACGACCCCCGGCTGCCGCAGCCTTCTGCTGGAGGTCCGGATGGGCGGAGTCAAGCCACGATTGATGCCTCGGGAGTTTAAAAAACGGGTGGAGCAGCAATTCACCTTGACTTGAGGAGAGATGGGTGGAGGCGGCGGAGGAAGCGGATGCGCCGTGGCGAGGGCAGAGGAACATCCCCCGACCGAGTCGTCGGACGACGCCATTCCAAATCCACCTGACAGGAGAAGAAGAAGAAGAGCCGCTAACGTCTGAAGACTCAGGAGTCATAAAATCTCAGAGTCAGTATTTCAGGAAAAGGAGTTAGTAAATACTAAACTGACTCCAACTATCTCCAAATAAAGAGTTAGTTTCTCAACAACAAAAGTCATTTACCTTTGAACAATCTAGATAGTTTCTCAGCGAACAAGATAGTTTGTAAAGGAAATTATAATCTCCTAAAATTTCATTTCACTTTCATAAAATAGGTTAGTGTGTCAAAATAAAATATAACTCATAACATCCACTGCCTTCAACTTCCTGTTTGTTCCCTCCACCAATAGGAACGCAGGAATAGTTGCTATGGAAACATCCCGTCTCAACGGTAAACAAAACTGCTTTGTCCCGGTTCTGTTCCCTTTTTGAAACTCTTGTTACTAGTTGTGATGTGAGCTGATCCCACGCTGTCGTCAGCTGCTGACAGCAACGAGTAAGACCCAAAAAGCCCCCAATCTCCTGCATTGTACCAGCAATCCCCTTCACCGAACTATGAAGAATGAAGTCACAAACAAGGTAAACAAGGGATTTTCCAGGACTCTGATAGGAGCTGAGGCTCATGGGAGATCTCCAGCCCACCGGAGCCCGGCGAACATTTGGACCCACCCAAAAAGCCCCCAATCTCCTGCATTGTACCAGCAATCCCCTTCACCGAACTATGAAGAATGAAGTCACAAACAAAGTAAAACAGTGTTTTAGGAAACCAAAATACAAACTCCCCCTACCGGCAGAATTATGGAACTGAAATTTCCCAATGAATGAATCCAGTTCTTCCTCGCAGTGGAAGTCTATGTGGGTATATAGTTTGAGTCATTTTTGAGTTATCGCGTTAACACGACGGACGATTCCATAATATCGGACTTTTTCTGTAAAAAACAAAAATGCTAAGCTAGCATCCTGATGATGTCATTAAGCGGTCATCACCTATAAAAATGCTAAAAGAAAAAAGGTGGTGTCGTTATGACGGCTGGCTTTTATCAGTTTTCAACTTCTGGGTCACTTCTTTTTTTTTTTACAGTTTTTTGTGGCATAAAAATCCGGCTGCCAGGAAGGAGAGGAAATTAAAAGCCAAATGTATTTTTAAAACGACATCTTATGGAATATTCCTCAAACAAAAATGTGTATTTAAGGAAGGAAATGCGTTCAGCACATTTATGAGCCTTTAGCCAACATTTTCCAGGACTCTGATAGGAGCTGAGGCTCATGGGAGATCTCCAGCCAACCGGAGCCGGGTGAACGTTTGGACCGGATCCACGCTGAGAAGTTCTGCCTCTGCGGGAAGCTTGGAGAAACATTTTGTTTCTGTTTAGTGGACCCTCCGGGCCGGGTCGGCGGTCCGATGTGGCCATAACGGCGTTTATTTCCGAGGAACACAAACAGATGGAGAGATTCTTCATCTCTCAGGAGTCGGGATGACTTCCAGATTCTCTCCATCAGCGAGGCTATAAATACCGACCTCAGTCCTCTGTTATTGCTGGACGCTCCGAGAGCAGAGTCCTTCAGGACCGTTAATCATTCCTGCAGCAGCGCTCTGAGAGCAGTGTGGGAACTGAACTCAGATCAGCCCGCGGACTGATGTTCCAGGAATCCGTCAGGAACGCTGAGTCATGTTTAAACTGACAGCTTTATCTTCATCCAACACTGATTTTTCCTCCTCACTCTAACATCGTTACTGGAAGCTGGAAACCGGACCCTCGTCCTGTTTGAATCATTCCCCGCCTGTCGGTCCCTCAGGACGATTACCCCCAACTCCCCTCAGAGGGTTATGTCATCCCCCTAAAATCACTTCAGGATAAATTATGTCACAGAAAATGTGTATTTATGGAGACCCGCTTAGTCTGAACCAGCAGTCCGGCGCCAAGGCAGCTCCGTTTCCCCATTATTTCATCGCACCTAAACGCATTGGTCCTGTGACTGACCAACCCCCATGATGTCATCCTCAGACCGACCCCCGTGATGTCATCCTCAAACCGAGCCCCGTGAAGTCATCCTCAGACCGACCCCCGTGATGGCCGCACTGTATCAGCAGCATTGTCATAAGGAAGACATTGATTTCACTACGAAGATCCTCATGAGATTATAATATGTAACAATATGTAACAATATGTAACAATATGTAACAATATGTAAAAATATGTAACATGTAACAATATGTAAAAATATGTAACAATATGTAACAATATGTAACGATATGTAACGATATGTAACGATATGTAAAAATATGTAACAATATGTAAAAATATGTAACAATATGTAATAATATGTAAAAATATGTAACAATATGTAATAATATGTAACAGAATGTAACAGAATGTAACAATATGTAGCAAAATTTAATAATATGTAACAATATGTAACAATATGTAACAATATATAATAATATGTAACAATATGTAACAAAATGTAACAATATGTAATAATATGTAACAAAATGTAACAAAATGTAACAATATGTAACAATATGTAATAATATGTAACAACATGTAACAACATGTAACAATATGTAACAATATGTAATAATATGTAACAACATGTAACAAAATGTAACAATATGTAACAATATGTAATAATATGTAACAACATGTAACAACATGTAACAACATGTAACAATATGTAATAATATGTAACAATATGTATGAACAGCTTCATCGACGGCAGATGCTTCTGATTTTTCCTTGCACCTGCTCTGAGACCCCCCCCCACAGCCCCGCCCCCTTCTCCTCACCTCGCTCACGCTTCAGGAACCTCATCGCAATTGGGTGTGATCCCGGCGGGTAACCATGGCGACGGCAGCCGGAGCCCGCCAGCAGTAGAGGACTGTTGAAGGGCGAGAGGAGGGGGTGTGATGGGGGTCGGGTGGTGGTGAGTGAAGGGGGGGCAGCCTGCTGTGTAGTTAGGGCTGGTCACAGGTGTGTGCGTGTGCGTGTGTGTGTTTGTGTGTGTGTGTGTGTTTGTGTGTGTGTGTGTAACAGCTAAACCACATTGGGGGTCTCCTGCTGCTGATCCCTCTGTCTGCTGTCTCTTTGTCTGAGCCCCCGTCATACGACTGGAGGAGAACTTCTACCTAAACATATCCTTCATGTTTAATCAACATCTGGATCACCTCACAGAAAAACATTCATCTGACTGGGAAATGAAAATGAAAGAACGAGAGATGCTGTCAATCAAGGCAGGTTTCTTTCTGGGCGTCATGAGTTACCCCGGGGGGGCGGAACAAAACCTGAATTGTGACATGGTTGTGGGTCAGTGACGCGTCCCTGTAAGAAGGCGGCCTGAGAGGGATTTTGGGGGGGCAGCGGGGCGCAGCATGTAGGCGGGGGGCCGTCAGGTCCATGTCGGTGTATCCCTCCTCACACATTCTGATCCTCGTACGGTTCCTTAAGGTTCATGTCCCCCCAGTGGAGACCTGACGTCCGTCCACCTACCTGCTGCGCCCCGCCGCCCCATCTCCGTCTTCTGGCGTTCAGCCGGTCACGTCGTCCGTAGAAGAGTTTGAATATCGGGAGTAGAATCCGAACTAGCATCAAGGCTACATCTCTGCTACCAGCTGTTTCCTGTGGAGCGACTGCTGAGGATCTGGACCCACGTTACCAAATATCTTAATGTGTCCTGAACCAATACCTGCAACTATCAGTCGACCTCAGGGGAACTTAAAGCTACTTAGCGAGCGCTAGCATGCTAACATATGCTAACATACGCTAACATTGGAGGCGTGGATTTGAGTTCCAGAGTCAAAACTATAGATTGAAGACGGACGACCTCAAAGAGACGTGAGACTCTCGTCTAGAAAACATTTGACGTTTCCGTCTTTAAGTCTGTGTCGTTGCAGTTTTACTGTCGGACGAGTCTCTCTGAGAAGGTCGGGGGTCCCTGTGGGACCACCAGCGTTTATGTGACGGTGGAGCTGCCGCTCCTGTCCTCTACAGTCTTTCTCAGAGTTTGGCTCGCGCTCAAACGCCTCTGGTGCGTTCAGGCGCAACTGATTAACTTTGTGTTTCACTACAAACCCTCTGGCCTCCAAAACGGATTCCTGGACGCGTCGAAGTGAAACCTGTAAATTCAGAATCTCATAATCAAACGGCCATGAAGGTCGTCAAAGAGTCCCGCCCACAAAACACAGCTGAGAGTCAGACGAAGAGTGTGACTGAGGAAGAGTGTGACTGAGGAAGAGTGTGACTGAAGAAGAGTGTGACTGAAGACGAGTGTGACTGAGGAAGAGTGTGACTGAAGAAGAGTGTGAATGAGGAAGAGTGTGACTGAGAAGAGTGTGACTGAGGAAGAGTGTGAATGAGGAAGAGTGTGACTGAGAAGAGTGTGACTGAGGAAGAGTGTGACTGAAGAAGAGTGTGACTGAAGAAGAGTGTGACTGAGGAAGGGTGTGATTGAAGAAGAGTGTGACTGAGGAAGAGTGTGACTGAAGACGAGTGTGAATGAGGAAGAGTGTGACTGAAGACGAGTGTGAATGAGGAAGAGTGTGACTGAAGAAGATTGGGACTGAGGAAGAGTGTGACTGAGGAAGAGTGTGACTGAAGAAGAGTGTGATTGAGGAAGAGTGTGATTGAGGAAGAGTGTGACTGAAGAAGAGTGTGAATGAGGAAGAGTGTGACTGAAGAAGAGTGTGACTGAAGAAAAGTGTGACTGAAGACGAGTGTGACTGAGGAAGAGTGTGACTGAAGACGAGTGTGAATGAGGAAGAGTGTGACTGAAGAAGAGTGTGACTGAAGAAAAGTGTGACTGAAGACGAGTGTGAATGAGGAAGAGTGTGACTGAAGATGAGTGTGAATGAGGAAGAGTGTGACTGAAGAAGAGTGTGAATGAAGAAGCTAAATGTGTAACATACTCCGGGTCATAACTGTGAGCACTCTGGCGCTGCCCAAACTGGATCATCATTGCTCAGAACCTGGGCCCGGTTCTCCTGCAGAGCTGCTGATGGCTCACACAGAGCGGGTTCACACCCCACAGAAGAAACATCTCGTCACGCCGTCAGAGTCTGATGGAGACGCCGTCACATGAATGAGACGTCAGCCTGACTGACAGGCGGACGCCGGCGCGGCGGTGAGGCCCGGATGGTAAAAAAGCTGTCTGAGCGGTCGGGTCCGTCGATAAGTGATGATTCACGGAGACGGTTGTGAATGCTAATGTCTTCTTTAAGGCGCCGGGGAGAGATGCTGGACGACATCATCAATCAGCGTCAGAACCGCCGATCCGATCTGCATCCCAAAACGCTCGGCTGTGAGGCATTAAGGTGACGACAGCCTTGGGTCAGACGGGCCCCGATTCTACCGTCGCTCTTCATCCCACAGCGGTTATGAGAAGGTACCGGACCCGCTCTTTCGGGTCAGAACCTCCAGCAATAAAAGCAACCTGAGTAAATAAGAAGTCCAACGATGTCATAAATAAATATGAGGCGCTGTTCCTCCTCCAGCACCGACATCTGGATCCAAACATTCTTGACCCACTCTTCTCTCCAGAACCGCCTCAGTGCAGAAACACTGGAGGGTCAGTGAGCAGGAACGGATCTTCTCAGGTCCACCACAGGATCTCAACGGGTATCAGGTGCAGACCACTCCAGAACTTCAATGTTTCTCCTTTTGAGACATGTGACCTCACAGACCGATGACCTCACAGACCGATGACCTCACAGACCGATGACCTCACAGACTGATGACCAGAGAAGATTTTCCCACAGCATCATCATCGTCATCAAGGTGTGTTGTGGGTAAATTCAGACCAGCCTTCAGGTTTTTCTGGGTCAGCCGTGGTTCTCCTCACCACTCCCCCATGATGAGTCATGACCTCTGACCTTTACTGAGGTCCTTGATGTTCTTCTGGATCTTCTGTGACTCCCTGAATGAACCTTCTCCGTGTTCTTGGAGGAGTTCTTGAAGCTGGTCCACTTCTGTGAAGGTTCTCTGTTGTTCCGGGTCTTTTTGATACTAGCGTAGCGTTTCCATGATTCTGGACTTGGGCCCAGATAGATGGAGCTTCAAAGTTTGGTGAGTAGACCCGCTAGGATTAGCTGATTAGTGCGGATGAGGCGGGATGACTTCACCAAACGCCGCCTGTCCGAGAGACCGAACCGAGGCTGACAGGAAGTGTAAAC
Organism: Lophius piscatorius; assembly: GCA_009660295.1. Lineage (NCBI taxonomy): Eukaryota > Metazoa > Chordata > Actinopteri > Lophiiformes > Lophiidae > Lophius > Lophius piscatorius. Next base: position 16,682 of record VRLP01005644.1, read on the forward strand.
ACGGACCGACTGGGCCCGTGGAACCAGAGCCGCGGGTGACGGATCTGTTTCTTCTCTCAGAGTCTGGATCTGTGCTTCGTCTCTGAGGGCGCTCTGTTTAGGAATCACTCACACGACCACAAACACGCCCACGTAAACACACGACCACGAGCGAACGCCGTGTTCCCAACACCACCAGTCTGTGGACCTCTATAAATAGAACCTGCTGCTCCACTTCCAGTTCTACGTCCAAACACCAAACCGGAGGAACGTCATCTGCTTCCCATTCAGAGTCTCAGCTACCGAAGCGGCGCCGCTTCTTCTCCGTCTGTCCTCGTCATCCGGGCCCAGGAGGTCAGGGCGCTGTCTGGACAACATGAAGTCCAAACGAAACTCCACCCATGTGAGGTCATCGGTCTGTGAGGTCATCGGTCTGTGAGGTCACCGGTTTGTGAGGTCATCGGTCTGTGAGGTCATCGGTCTGTGAGGTCATCGGTCTGTGAGGTCATCGGTCTGTGATGATTCGGTCTGATGGGTCATTTTCAAACTTTAGACCCTTATGGACGTGAGTGTGAGGAAGAACTGGAGTGACTTTGGGAAAGGTCCGTTATGTGGTTCTGACACTAGAGGGAGCTTCAACTCCAAATGTTTTTCTGCCATCACTTCTCAAGCGTTGGTTTGGTGCGGATGAATCGACTCGGGGAGATCGTTCATGTAGTCATCATGATTTACGCTAATAGTCGGTATGCTAGCAGGCCGCTGTTCCGCCTCCATCTCGGTTCAGCGAAAGGCTTTTGTCTTTCTTCCATTGGACCCAGCCGTGGTACTGAGGTGGATCCCCGGGATTCTGGACCTCCACATGTATCGCTGTAGGAGGTTGGTTCATGGGCCGGGCAGGAACCCGCTCAGTCGCTGACAGACGGTCGTTTTTGTGTTTTGGCAAACGGACCCTTTGAAATAATAAACAACTGGAGCGGTGATGAAGCTTCAGCCGAGCCTTCATCCTTCACGTCTCCTGGCAGCCGGTGCCGATGGATTCTTCCAGCACACATCTGGGATCCGTTTGTTGGCACTGGTGTTTGTTTACAGCTGCTGAACAATGGCTGTCAGTCTTTGATGGCGGTCGCCGTGTTGACGGTATCGTTGTGTTGACATTAACGTTGTGTTGACGGTATCGTTGTGTTGACGGTAACGTTGTGTTGACGGTATCGTGTTGACGGTATCGCCGTGTTGATGGTATCGTTGTGTTGACGGTAACGTTGTGTTGACGGTATCGTTGTGTTGACGGTATCGTTGTGTTGACGGTATCGTTGTGTTGACGGTAACGTTGTGTTGACGGTATCGTTGTGTTGACGGTATCGTTGTGTTGACGGTATCGTTGTGTTGACGGTATCGTGTTGACGCTATCGCCGTGTTGACGGTATCGTTGTGTTGACGGTAACGTTGTGTTAACGGTAACGTTGTGTTGACGGTAACGTTGTGTTGACGGTATCGGCAGCATCTTGTTGATAAATGTGTTTACAGCAACTTTTATGAAACACCGTCGGTCACAGACCCGCAAACCAGAAAACAAATCAGATATACTGTAAACTCTGTACCGTTAGATAAAATAACAGTATTTCATAAATAAACATCGTATTTCTAATGTCCTGGTTCTGTAGAAACGATGTCTGTAATTTACCCCGATGAATCTTTAACAGTAAATATTTGTTGTTTGTAACTTTATCGTAGTTTTCTTTTAAGTTTGTATTTTCACTGTAAAATGAAGTATCCGTGATCCATAATTATGTTGATGAAGAGGATAATGATGATGATGATGATGGTGATGTTGATTGGGATGAGGAAGAACATAATGAAGATGATGATGGTGACGATGATGATTACGATGATGAGGGTTATGATGATGAAGATGATGGTGATGATGAAGACGATGATGATGATAGTTGATGATATAGATGCTATATACATATTTATATATATAAATATATATATATTACTCTAATAGTTCATGTTTTACTCTAATAGTTTATGTTTTACTCTAATAGTTCGAATATTTGAATATTATTCATGTAGCATGAAAAAATATCAATCATTTTTTCTAAAAGGAATTATGAGGACGGCGCCAACAAACAGGAAAACCGACTCTTTAAATCTGGATTGATAGACGGACAAATAGAGACCAAATAAGATTCTGTCCACACCTCTAGAAGACTCATGTAGTCTCGTCAATCTTTATAAAGTCACAAAGTTCATCTTTCATCGGCCTCAGCAAACCCATCAGCCGCCACCACCAGCGTCTGGCCTTCAAGGCCGGGTTTATACCGTTTCGTCTGGCTGCTCAGGTCAGGGACTCGTCAAACACATGAAGACTCGGAGCGCCAGAGACTTTCATCTCGCACACAGACTTTGACTTTGGACGGGTTTCAGTCGCCGTACTCCTAACCCCAGCTCCTGCTGAGACCCACATTGACGCACTGGTAGCGGCTGATTCTGGACGGCGGGCAGGAGAACGCGTGAAAAGTGTGTTTGACCGGAGAATTGAAGATGAGATGAAGATGTCTGGTGTCTGAACCATTTGGATCCTGGAAGGTTGAATCAGAAGCATCTAGATCCCTGAATCACCTCTGATCCAACTTTACTACCTGGTTCTCCACCGAAGAACCTTGAGAGACGAATCGTCTTCAGCTCAAAGAAAAAGAAGTCCAGTTGTTTCTCATTCAGCCTTTGGGGGTCAGGGTGACCTTGAAGATGTCCTCCGTCTCTATTGGGGCCAGTTTGTGGCTCCGCCTTCAAGAGAAGCGGTTGGCAACAGTTATGATTTCTTCTCTGGCCCTCCTCTCGTTTCTCTGTCACGTTTCTTTTATCTTCCGTCCTCGTTGTCCCTCAGTGTCCTCCAGGAGATCCTCTAATACAATCACCTCCAGCGGGGAGCCATAATTTCATTCTGTCTCTCTGCTGGTTGGCAGATGAGAATAAAAAGAGGGGCTAGACCTCGAGAATACATAATGGATCAGGGTTAAAAATAAACGAGTATGGAGAGGGGGGGGGGGCGAGGGAGGAGGTAAACACTCCCTCCTCCAGAGGGGAGGCCTGTGGTTCCCATTTGAACCTGGTGTTTCTCTGGAACAGGAGCGGACGGTGTTTTTTCCTTTGGAAGACACCGCTTTGAACCCGGCGCTGGCTCCGGTGATAAGACCCGGAGGATTGAAGTCAGATGTGCGGCGCGGTTGGCGGTTGTTCAAGCCCGAGGAATCAGTGGTTTCACTGTTTTAAAAACAAGACAGCGTGGAGTGAAGGGTTCCAAAGTGTAGCGCCTGGAAACCGGAGACGGAGAAAAGACAGAAGGACGACAGGAGTAGGAACATTCGCTTCATTGTCTAGTCAGAGTCAGTTTCTGATGACACGAAACACTGACATGTGTTCATGGCCGTCACGTCGAATCCTTTTAAGCAACAGTCTGCAGCCAAAGGGTCGTTCAACGACACCGAACCACAGATTTACTACCGGGCCCAAATATTATTGGGTTAAAACATCCCTGAGTACAAAACAGTTTTAGACCGTTATGTCAGTGATTACCTTCAACGTGTCTGTCTGTGCTGGTTTCCCCACCGGAACCCAGACCATTCCCAAACCGACTCAACCAGGGTCATCAGTCATCATCACACGCTGACCAACTACATGTACGTGTCACAACAAGCTAGCGCCAAAGGGCTTGAGAGTTTCTTCTGAGGATGAAGAGGAGGTAAAGAGAGACTGACTGATGATGGTGCAGATACAGCAGTTGATGAGAATAAAAAATCCAACAAAGGTTCCTCCGCACCTCGAGTCCTAGCAGCCTTGGCAGGGGAATATTACAGATGTTCCAAATATAAGCCTGGACTTTGGGAGACCGAGGCTGGACCCCCTTATCCCAGCTGGTGAGCAGACTCCTGACTTTGCCGTCAACAAATTTTGAACGTTTGACTGGCTCAAGGACACCTTGACACGTGGACTACAGGAGCCACTCTGAAGGCCAGCAACAAAGGCAACAAAGGCAAACCCCTCCTCTGGAGGGTGTCAGCAAAAGAAGGGTGTCAGCCTCCAGAACCCCTCTGGAGGCTGGTGGTGAAGGAGAAACCCCTCAGAGTCATCAGGAAGAAACCCAGGATCCAAAACTCTTTGGGAGTTGGAAACCTAGAATCTTTTGGAAGCCAGCAAAGAGGGCTAAACCCATCTGGATGCTTGTGGCAAATATATAGTTGTTTGATCAAAAGCAAAGCTGAGAACCCTCTCGAGTTCGGTGGTGAATGTAGAACCATTCTTGAGGCCAGCAGCGAAGGCAACACCCATCCGGAGGCAAGCTGAAAAGGTTAAGCCCCTCTTGAGGGTTGTGGCAAATACAGAGCCCCTCTTGTGCGGCTGCACAACCCCTCTAGAGTTAAGCTACGAGGGCAAAAAACCTCCTGGAGGCTACTGGCTAAAGTGTAGACCTTCTGGAGGCCAGTGGAGAGGCTGAAAGCTGTTCCATTCTGAAGGCTGGCACCGAGGCCAAAGGTCTTCACCAGAGTCTGTTTGCTGGGGTGCAGAACTCTAGATGGACTTAATCTCCATCCAGAGTTCCAGAGACCCACATAACAGATGTAGGGGGTGACGTTGATCTGCTCAGTAGTAAAAATGGATCTCCTGTAGGAAGGTTGGTCTTCAGACTATTGGTTCCTGGTTCAATAGACATAAATCCTGACTTACCACCTTCTCATCCGGTGAACGTGAACCAAAGACTAGAGATTGTACAAAGATGAAGGAAAAGTCTTGCGTCCTTCCTGCTAGCAGCCATAGCTGCCAGTCGACGCAGACATCCGATTCTTCTTTTGTCTCCTTATTCTTTAATAACGATTTCTCTGGCACGTGTTTGACGGGCTGGAAGGGTTTCAAAACCGTAAGCTTTCAGTCAAAGTGACAGGCCTCCCAAATCATCCAAATCTCACTACCCCCCCCTCCTCCACCAACTCCTGGGCTTGTGTGTGTGAGACCTCAAAGCATCCGTCTCTCCGGCTCGTAACAAAAACAGGACGGACTGTGTAATCGGAGAAAGGAGCGCGGCGGTCATTGAAGCGTCTCCATGAGGCCAAAATGAGAAACAAATGGCTGATTCTCTGTTAGCCGCCGCCGCCGCTGGCTCGGATCCCGGACTCCTCGTCCTCTGGAGGATGGCATCTGTTCCTTCAAGAACAGAAAGCCCTCAACTTCTCTTTCATTCAAAAGGTTCCTCGGGTTCAATCTGTCTTATCAGGTAGGACTCATCTGATTCACATCCTTCAAAGGGGGAAAACCAAAGACTGTCACGCTAACCTTTATGTGGCGACTTGTGCACAACTTCCTGATTGAATGTACATGTCTTGTCCTCTGATCTTTATTTCTGTCTTTTGGCACAAAGAAACTCCATCTTGCATTCAATTATATCATGTCAATCCCAATAAAGTCCGCCTCCGCCCGGTGGACGGAGATGAAACGGAGGCTCAGAACTAGGACCGTATGAGGAGCATCTGAAGGCACCAGTTAGTCCATGACCTAAATGTTATCACATTTTAGGCAGAGATAGCGTCACAAGCTAGCCCTTTCTCCAGAGCACCTATGTTTATTTACTGTGAGCTAAACAACGGAAGCACAACGCCACTCCCTAACTGCTGCCGTTCAGCCTGTTCTGTCTTTTAGCAGCAACAACTGACATTCAACGCTTCTGTTAGCTGGAGACGCCGGTCTTCTCAGCTCAACCAATTCAGAACCTCAGCAGAGCTGAAGTCCAGACGTCGATGAAGAGCTCTAAAAGTTGATTTTATACCACTTAACATACGTCTTCAAATTCAAATCTGAATTGTACGACCCGGTTTCCTGGAGCTACAACTCACAAACTGATGACCCGACATTCTTCTTCGCATTTTTCCCTCAATTATGACCGATTTGAAGCAAATATCACGAATTCCCATCCAATCCATTATGGACTAACAGATCAACCCACTCTTTGGTTCCAACACCTTAAGCATGTAACCGAACCCAATCCGGCTGTGGGTCTTTGAACAGGAAGTAGCTGATGGAGTGTAACGCCTTCAAAACGTAGTTTTATGGTACCCCGCCTCTCGCCCGATGTTAGCTTGGATAGGCTCCAGCCCCCCGAGACCCTGAACAGGATAAGCAGTAGATAATGAATGAATGAATAATCCAACGCTAGCCTTGCTGTCTTTGGCTAACACTGTCTCTAGCTGGTGGCAACTGAGGTGAACCCTCAGGTTTGTAGTATTTAAGTTTCATACAACATCCCTTTTCTATGTGGCTCCTTCATGTTCATATATTTCCACCACTAGGGGGAGCTTTAGCTCCAAAGTTTTTTGGGGCCACAATTTTTCAACCGATCCAGTTTAGTCCTAATTTTGGAGCATATGAATCTAGTCCAGGAGATCCTTCCTGTATACATAATATTTATAAATAATTACTTAAAATTGTACACGCTAGGTTAGCTTTTCAAATACAACTTTAATTTGAGGAGTTGCTTGCACAACGCAGGAGATTGGGGGCTTTTCTGTGATATACTCGTGTTGTCGGGGACGGCAGCAGACGTAGATTGTCCGGCCACTTTTTTTGAACGCTTCCATTTTGATTGATCAACTTAGACCCACATGCTGACCTTCTTTGTTGACCTCAACCGAAAACAAAAACTCAGCAGCACCATCTAGTGTTCTGGAAAAACAGTTAATCTTATTGATCTGATACCAAAAACTTCAACTCATATTTTCAATTTGTATGATGAAATATGCTCTATCCACCCCCGCCCCCCTCCTGTACTCGCATCTGAAGTCTCTCCTGGCCGATGGCCTAACCTTTGACAAATCCGTTGAGTCCTTTCACGTAATCCTGTTGTGAACAAACAAGTAAACAAACCAACAAATAGACATCGGTGTAAATGTGACCTCTCTGGCACAAAGATTAACATTATAGTCTGACGGCGTTGAGTTTGACTCGGTGTCGTCTGCGTCTCTTGTTGCAGAGGCGTCGACTGACGTTAACGGTCAGGGGTCAAGCAGAGGTCCGCCGTGGAATCTGGGCTCCGTTCCCCTCCTGGACTGACGCGAGAGCTGATCGGGTCTGACGATCAGAGGGCTTAACGAGGAGTCGGCAGACTGACGACTAAAGCTCATTTGTGAGGCCACAGGTACCGTCTGTTGGATCTCAAAGGGTCAGAGGTCACTGTGTCGTGGTGTCATGAGAGGTATGTGACGTGCGGTGGAGGGTTTTGGTGCCACCAGCTAAGATTAGGTGGCCTACATCTTCAGCCGTGTGGGAGAAGGAGGAGGAGGGCCTCAGCCCTTAGAACGTTACCTCACCGTGACCTTTAAAGTCAGCATTCCCCGTCCAGGCGGCGTCTAAACAAACACGTAAAGGTGCTAAAGCTCCGCTCGGTTATATCTGTTGTCATAATACTCAGTGACGGGGCTGAATGACTTCTGACAGTAACTTCCCTCTGGGAACATCCTCCAGGGAACATCCTTCAGGGAACATCAACCAGGACGACGGTGGGGTCACAACAAGAGGCAGAATCCCAGCAGGCCCTTCATGACGTCTGACAGTAAGGGTATATCCCCTGAGAAGCCCCCAGTCCCCTGCATTGTACAAGCAAGCCCCAAGATTGAACTCCTCAAAGTAAATGTGTCTCATTAAAATTCCGAAATAGTCCAAATCGGATGAATGATTAGGAAGTTCTGGCTGGAAAAAAACGGGTTTATCTTTGAAAAGTCCCCTGAAAAATGTAGTATGTCAAAAAATGATGTACGACTGAAAGAAATGCATTAGTGTGTAATTAGAAACGGATTTAATCTACATGCAGATTGAAGGAATTTGTAATGGCTGTTTTTTTACGGTGTGAATTTTCACTTCTTTTAATATTTCAGCCTAATAAGTTCTTTCCAGCTCAAATCAGTTAAATCGTATTAAATTCCCAGATTTCCTGACTGAAAACTCTCCGGAGATCAGAGTTACTTCAACAGGTTGGATGACGGACAAACTTTTGGGAATAATTCCCATCGTGCATCTGGTGCCCTACACTGAAAGTTGTGCATATTTTGTCCTTTAACTGTGGGAAACTGGACCGACCTTTGGGACCTGCTGCTGTCAGAAACATCATCATCATCAGTCAAAGTCCAGAACTGTCTTTTTTCTTCCTGTCCTCTTGTCCTCTGCCGAGTTTCATTCAGTATAAAGGACATGAATTTGACCGGAGAAAATGAAAATGCTGTTGCAAGACTCGTGACCAGTGGCCAACAACAACAAATGGTTGTTCTGGCCCAAACTCTGCAATTTCCTAAAAAGGAACATCCAGACTTCCTGGAACTCCCTGAGAAATAATTACAAAGTTTTAAAAAATGTCTTTAATATTGTTTTCAATCAAAAGTGGTAGACTCACAGTCTCCTCTTACCACGGAGTCTTGAAGGGGTTGCTCCCATCGTTCTCGGGTTTGTACTGGTTTACGTGGGAAACCAGGGAAGGATCAAGAAAAGGGATAATGAAAGAAAAGAAAAAGACAATTACCTTGTCAGTATTGATGACATCGGAACTAAATTGATAGCATCTGAGCTGAATCTGTAGCCCAGAAATGCCATCGCAGGGCGCCCTCTGGAAGCAGGAGGCGCTGAACTCTTTGACATTGACTCCATCGGAAAATAGTCCAAAACAGGATGTCAAATGTTTTGAGAGACGACGACGCAGAAATAATCTCAGCCTTGTGACAACGACAACATTATAGATAACAGATGGCGCTGTTCCCTCCTCTCCTTTGAGTGAGGTAGACTACATGGTGCATCAACCCCAGAGTTGGGTCCATAATCAGGCTGTAGGGAGGTTGTGAAGATCTCGTGTGGGAACGTAAGCTGGCGACAAAGGTAGGCTCTCATGTTCCACTCCCCTCCGGGCGACATGAGTGACCACACCTTTGCATTTCTGGTCTTGGCCGTTCCCCCCTTGCCTGACAAACTGGATCAGCTGCTGAGATGTAACTGGGCTAGCCCTGTGGCCCTGATCTGGAAGCTAAGCCTAGCTTAGAAGATCTTCCACACCTCTGCCACAGTAACCTTGCTGTTGATCACGGCCTCCCAGGTTGTCCATCTCCCTTACGGGTGTTACCCGACAGCTATAGTTTGAGGGCGCTCCGCTTCCATTTTCATCACCTCAGAAATCAGCTGGCCGCTCCTCTCGTATTTGTTGGCTTTGGACCACATCTCGGTTGCTGGCCTCCAACCATGACCGGTCTTGTTGAGTCTCAGTGATCCATCTATCTCCCGGTGCATCAGATGGCTGACTGTCTGGTCAACTGTCTGCACTGCGTTCCACTTACATCCACTTCAAACCTTGGTGTTCTGGACAGACTAGTGACGTCAGTCCCTCAACTCGAACGTGAACCTCCCCTTTTCCTGCCTGTAGCCCAAGTGAATGGATTTTGGTGGAAGCGTCAGGGGAGTTCTCCCAAACAGTGCCGCATTTGGAGGACAAAGAGGGAGGCCCAGCCCTTTATGGATGTAACGTTGGCTTTTACATCCATGTTCTGATCCCTGCTCTGAGCTGTTGTTGTCGAGGTGATGTGACACAGCTTTAAGGCCAAATCCAGCGCTGGTAGAGGGTATGCCGGTACACCAAACCCTACATTTTCCTCGAAGGGAGCTTTGGTCGATCTTGTTCAGATTGTCCACTAGCTGGGATGTATCTGCGCCAGCCATATGCTGGGCCCTATAAAGCCTTCCAAGGCTTCGTATGGGAAGGTCCGCCAGGAGTGGGATTTCTTCACCATCAACCATGACGGAAATGTTGTCGTTCCTAATCCCTTTTTGGAATGAGAGGCTGCAGGACTTGGCTGACTTTATCCTTGTCCAGGCCCTGTGAGCAGCTCCTCAAGCCATTTTCAGGAGCCTGGAAGTGCATCAGCTGTCTGGAGGAGAGTTGTGATGTCATCCTTGTAACTTCTTACAAGTTGCTGCCCTGACTGAGACTTGACTAAACGGACCATCTGACTGCCACTGATTAGGATGATCTCGAACGCAGCTGTGAAAAGAAGATAGAACAACAAATCGCCAACCCTTTTTCAGAGTGGTCGAGACTTCCTTGGTTATGTAACACACATGGAAGTTGTTGAAGTAGTTGCAAACTAATAATAATAATACATTTCATTTATAACACACTTTACATTTGGATCAAATCTCAAAGTGCTACAAAGTAAAAGCAGATAAAAGCATCAATAAAAAATAAAATAATAACTATATTAAAACATGACCAAAAAGCAGCAATGTTAATTAAAGTTATAGGTTCTGCTAAAAAGAAAAGTTTTAAGTCCTTTTTTAAATGTGTCAGTCGTCTGTGGAGCCCTGAGATGGTCAGGGAGGGCATTCCACAGACGAGGCTTCCATTCAGAGTCCAAACCTCATTGCATCCAGATCCAATCGCCAAATACCCACAATTCTCATCTTCATTATTACCACGGCCTGTAAGAATATTTGTTATCTGCTGCTGAAGGCTCTCCTGGGTGAAGTGGCTTCGTCAGACTGACCTCTCATCTCCGCTTCCTGCGGCTGCTGTAATGACTGCCATGTGCTGCACAGAGGTCAGAGGTCACTGAGGCGACTATGATAGCGGGTTCACATTAGCTGGAGAGGCCGGCTCAGTCGTGGGGGAGAGAGAGGCCTCGGAGGATTGTGGGCGAGAGGCCGAAACAGAGAGAGAGGGTGTAAAACCTGTAAAGTAGACCTGCAGGGAGAGTCTGGAGCGACGTCTGCATGTCTGCAGGAGCGTCACACATGCAAAGACTCTTCTGAGGGTGAATCTGGGTCGGAGGCCACGAGGTCAAACTCTGCATTCCTCAGCAGCAGTGGATGGTTTAAACCCACACGGGTGGCTGGGAGGAAAACTTCCACATCACAGACTCTGTGAAGGCACCATCATTAGAAACTGGCTAAAAATAGATCAAAGGCTTTTTCTGGCTTCTTGTTTCTACCACGAAATGCGGCCGAGACACAAAACAAGAATGAAATGTCAAGATTCTTTACGTATCCTCTAGAGTTTATTCATTTCATTTCTCCTGCTTGTAGCCGGGGTCAGGTGCTGTGGCAGCAGGCTAAGAAGGGCATTCCAGATGTCCCTCTCCCCGGCAACACTCTCCAGCTCATTCTGGAGATTGTCATTCTGGTTCAGGGGCTTGTTTGGAGCCAGAGCCGGACTCAGCACCAGTCCTTTGCTTTTCAACTGCCTAAGCACCAGCTCCTGGCTCTCAAAACTGGTGCCAGACAAGCACCAAATCTTTGCTGGTCTAAAGCCAAGAACCGATGACGTCATACGGTGAAGTAATTGCCTGGCTCTGACTTGGCTCCTTGCCGGTGGAATAGCAAACAGGTTGTTAGGATGTGCGCGAGTTGAACCAACTAAGCACTGGCACTAGCACCAGCACCGAGCTCGCACAAGGTTATTTTTGGTGGAAAAGGGGCATAGGACATGCCAAACCCTACCCACCACACTCAGGGGTCTGTGGGCTGCGGTGAACACATAACATCCCGCACATTTCAAAGGACATACTTCACACTGTGATGACCCTTGACCTCAAACGTCAACCAACATGTGAATCCACAGTTGTTGAACCATGATGGATCCAGATCAGAAGTCTTGCTAGAGTAATACTCCAACAGTAGGTGGAGGTAATGCGCCTAAACACTTGTCACCACCTGCCAGAAGACGGGAAAAGGAAGGAGAGGTTCTTGCCTGGCCCAGTTTCTGGGGCACCTGGGGCGGCTGTAGCTCAGAAGGTTGAGTGGTTGTTCCCCAATTGAAAGGTTGGTGGTTTGGTCCCTGCAGTCTATAAGTCTTTAAGGAAAGACCCTTAACCCCAATTTACTCCCCTGGTGTTTCGTAGGGGCTTCCCACTGCTCCTCAGGGATGAGTCAAAAGCAGAGAGCTAAGTTTCCAGATGGATCTGTTGGTAGGACCACGGTTCTGCACAACTTCTGCAGAAAGGAATTTTGGGCCCGTTGTTTGGTGAGTACTTGGAGAATGAAATATCCCTGTGATGCAACGAACCGAGCAGCGAGCCTGAGCTGAGCCCACACTTGAGTGGTTTGGGGAGTCTGGTTCTGACTTGGAAACCGTGGATGTTGCTTCAAGAGAAGAAGTTTAAGAATCTTGGAGTCTTTATCACAAGTGACGGTAAATTGGCACAAGAGCAGTGGAGAGTTTCCATGTCTTCAGGAGTAATAGCCATGTATCTCATCTTCATGGTAAAAAGGGGGCGGGGTCAGGGGATGAAAGCCTCACCCTGTGGTCTGAAGGTTTTGGTAGTGACTGAAAGAGTGAGATCTCTACAAGGAGCCAAAATAGGCTTCCTCTAAAAGATGGTTCAGTTTGGCCATCGTACAGAACCCAGCCTCTGACAGACGGCCCAGCTTAAGTATTTCTGAGTGTTGTTCTGGAGTGGAGGGAAACTGGGCCGTGAGATGGACAGGTTTGGTGCAGCACCAGCAGTCGTGCAGATGTTATATCAATCCATTGTGGTGGAGAAAGAGAGTCACGAGGCGAAGCTCTCAGCCTACCAGTCCGACTACATTCCAGCCCTCAGGATGAGCTGGAGAGTGTTGCTGGGAAGGGGGATGTCTGGAGTAACTCTCTCAGCCAGCTTCCACTGTGACCGGATAAGGGGAAGAAAACGGATAGAAGCAGCTATTTGACTCATGGCGTTGCTACGGTAAGGTTTCAGGTTCACATCGACCTTTGGCCATGGGGTCTTCCTGTGTGGAGTTTCCAGAGTTCCCTCCAGGTGGTCCGGCTTCCTCCCATACTACAAAAACATACATTATAGGTGATTCGATGAGCGTACATTGGCAGTAGGTGGGAAGTGTTGTTTGTCTCTACCTAGATTGTGCTGGCCCTGGGATGAACTATCGGTCCAGGGTTGGCCCCACCTCTTACCAAACGCCGGCTGGGATAGGATCCAGCTGCCCACGGACATAAACAGGATAAGCTGTTACAGACGTTTCAGTATCTGTACAGGTCTGAGCTTTGAACAGCGCAGTCAAAAAGCAGAACAAACAAATGGTACCAATCAGAAAACCTCCTCAACCACTTTTTGGCAGACGCCGCCGTTTTCTCTCCAAAACGGGTCCTTTTAAGGCAAAACCAGCGACAGATAGCACAAATTCAGCAGGAGAAGTTGGAACAGATCCCGGGTTTCTGAAGGTAACCTTGTGTCAGTGTGTGACAGGATCGCACACACACCTTAATGGAGTTTACGTTTGGCCGGGCGGCTGGTATTAGTATTTCGTGAGATCTCACAGAACTGATCCTGTTGGCCAAACTGAGGGTCCTCGTGGAGGCTTCACACCGAGAACCGCCATCTGTGGACAGACGGACACAGCCAAAGAACACACACACACACACACACACTCACACACACACACACTCACACACACACACACCTCTGCTGCACACCAAAGGCCCAAAGTTCATTCATGCTGCTGTAGATATCATGACGTTCACTTTCTGTGGTGGTCGCTGTGATGGAGCAACAGCTCCCCCTGCAGGACGACGCCAGTCGCTGCTGGTTCTACTGGGCACGGCGCCTGATTCAGACTGTAAGCAGATATAAACACATGAATCACACCTGTTCAAAAAAATATAAAGTTTAAAGTTCCTTTCCGCTGGTTTATCGCTTTGCAGAAGTTTTAGGGCTGTGTGGGCGTTTTTAAAAAAACCATGAGTCATGGTTAAGAGTCTTTATTTTGTCAGGATAGTTTATATACGCATGAGTCCAAACATTAAACAATAATGACATCACTAAATTACATCTGATCACAATTTATCAGTCAAGAAATCCCCAAAAATAAAATAAAATAAAGGAGGGGCGACCCTACTACAAATAATGAATATATTATATAAAAGTCAAGACATCCTGGAATCATCAGCACCAGAACCATGTGAAGGTCCATCTTGTATCATATTAGTAGTTCATACTAGGGTGAGCTTTATATTTATTTATGTTTTTTACAGGAACACACAACTATATAATATCGTATACTTTTTAATACTATTATACTTTGGAAAGTACTTAATAATATTAATTGACGCAAACAAAGAAAACAATGATTGTGTCCTCCCCCCCCTGCATCTTGCCTCAGAGACGAGCTGACTACAACTGACCAGGAAATACAGACGTCCGTGATGGCCCTCAGAAATAATAATAATAATAATAATAATAATACAACAGCATCTGACGGGAAAACCATTAAAGACCTGGAGACCTCCGTCACTCATCACTCAGACGAGGTCTCCACGCTTCAACGGCAAGGTACCAGCCTTAATTTTCAGGTGGGAAGGCTAACTGGAAAGAGCAAAGACTTGGAAGGTCGCTCCAGGAGGCATAAGCCCCCCCCACAAAGGAAGCTCATTTCTGCCCTTTATCCTTGCCCTCATTCTTTGTCACTATCCGGAGCTCATGACGATACTTTAGGGTTGGAACGTAGATGGACCGGTACATCTAGAGCTTTGCCTTACGAATCAGCTCTTCATAAGACCGATATAACACCTGTATTATTGCTGATGCTGCACAGAACCACCTGTCCAGTCCCTGGTCCATTTGACCATCACTCCAGAACAAGACACCAAGATACTTGAACTCCTTTGCTTGAGGTAGCAAATCACCCCCAACCCAAAGGGGACAGTCCACTGATTCCCGGCACAGAACCATGTCCTCAGATTTGGAGTTGCTGACTCTGACACCGGCCACTTCCTGCGCCTTGAGATCCTGTCAATGAATATCGAGAACAGAATCAGAGACATGGGGCAACATTGGCGGAGTCCAAACTTCACTGAGAACGTATTTGACGTTCTGCGGAGCATACGGACACAACCCACATTTTGGTTCTACAGAGACCGGATGGCCCGTAGCAATGGCCCCGGTACCCCGTACCCCCGCAGTAACCCCAACAGGACAACCCAGGGAACGCAGTCATGCATTCTCCAAACCACAGAACACATGTAGACTCCATGGGCAAATTCCAATGACCCCGCAAGGAAGTCTACTTGAGTAAAAAAGCTGGTCCACCATTCCACGACAAATACAGAATCTGCATTGTTCCTCCTGAAGCTGAGGTTCAACAATTGGTCAGAGCCTCCTTTCCAGAACCCTGGAGTAAACTTTCCGGAAGGCTGAAAAGTGGGATCCCCCTATAATTGGAACACACCCTCCGGTCCACCTTTTTAAAAAGTGGGACCACGACCCCAGTGTGCCGTTCCACAGGTACCGTCCTCGTCTGCCAAGCGCCATTTGATAGGCGTGTCAACCATGACAATCCAACAATGTCCAAAGCCTTCAGAAAGTCAGGGCAACCCCATCCACTCCGTCCACAGAGCCAATCCCTGCTTTCCTTTCCGGAGTCGTCCGACGGTTTCAGGGTGGATCGGAATTCATTCTCCATGGTCGCCCCAAACCCCTCCCACACCTGAGTTTTTGCTTCCGCAACTGCCAAATCTGCGGCCCTTCTCAGTACTTGTCTGTTGCCCCTACCCTGGGCTGAAAATGTCCAATAGATCTCCTTCTTCGGCTTAAGAGGTACTTTCACCGCCGTGTCCATCGGCGGGTTCTCTAGCTGCCCCCCCGACAGGTAAATAAGCTTCTGACCACAGCTACTACCAGCCTCTTGAGCAATGGAGGACTTGAACAAGTTCCTGACAAAACAGTGTAAGATAAAAACCTCAATACCATCTTCATCGTCACATCAGAACTTTGAATTGGCAATAAACATAATTGGATCTGGACAGGAGGAAAAATCAGCATCTCAATTTTGTAGGTTTCAGGAAGCCTCAGGATTGAGGAAACAAATTCTGATCTACATCCCAGTTTTTCCAAACACAGTAACCAGATGTTTCTAAATACGTTACAAAAGGAAACGGTTTTGCACATGTGCTGAAATTATGTGGTTCTCCCTTCACTTCACTGACGATCAATAAAACTCAAATCTTCTTTCACATACAGTATTTCACAAATACAATATTACTCACCAGTATGTGAAAGTCGATACTTTGCTAATTCAAACACTGAACAGAATTGTTTCAAAGCACATCTCGTAAAAGTACCTTCTTGTCAGAGTGGATTCTCATGTGGACATTCAAATTACCATTAGATGTGAATTTTTGACGCGTCTTGCCAACAACTGGCTTCTCACCTCTATTAAGGTGTAATTAAACCTTACAGGTTTGTAGCTGTGTGGATCCTCATGTGAAAAGACACTTACCCACTTTCCATGAAATCTTTCCCATATGTCCTACAAATATATGGCCTCTCACCTGTGTGGACTCTCATGTGGACCGTCAAAACTCTGTTAGACCTGAAATCCTTGCCACATGTTTTACAAACATATGGCCTCTCACCTGTGTGGATTCTCATGTGAACTGTGAAATCACCACTCTGACTGAAATCTTTCCCACACATTTTACAAACAAATGGCTTCTCACCTGTGTGGATTCTAATGTGGACGGCCAAATTACCACTCTGTTTGAATCCTTTGCCACACGTTTCACAAACATATGGCCTCTCACCTGTGTGGATCCTCTTGTGCGTTGTCAAGTCATGACTCTGACTAAAACCCTTTCCACATGTTCCACAAACATAAGGCCTCTCACCTGTGTGGACTCCTATGTGGTTTGCCAAATTAACACTTTGTCTGAAACCCTTCCCACATGTTTTACAAACATATGGCCTCTCACCTGTGTGGACTCTGATGTGGGCTGCCAATTTGCTATTATATCTAAAAACTTTCCCACATGTTTTAC
Source organism: Lophius piscatorius (assembly GCA_009660295.1). Lineage (NCBI taxonomy): Eukaryota > Metazoa > Chordata > Actinopteri > Lophiiformes > Lophiidae > Lophius > Lophius piscatorius. The sequence continues at coordinate 33,483 of VRLP01005644.1, forward strand.
AACTGAATGGCTTCTCACAGGTGTGGATTCTCATGTGGACTGTCAAGTCATGACTCTGACGGAATGTTTTCTCACATGTTTTACAAACATATGGCCTCTCACCTGTGTGGATGCCTATGTGGTTTGTCAAATACCCACTCTGTCTGAAGCCTTTCCCACATGTTTTACAAACATATGGCTTCTCATCGGTGTGGACCCTCATGTGGACAGCCAAACTACTATTATGTCGGAAATCTTTCCCACATGTTTTACAAATACATGGCTTCTCACCTGCATTAGTTTTGTGTAATTTGGCCTTAAAAGTTGAGTCTTCTTCACACGTGTCTCCCTCACGAATCTGGCTCTCCACTACATGTAAGTTTTTAGAGAGCAGAAGTTTTTCACCGTGGTCATTTTTTCCAAAAGTAGGAGTCAACATAAAGGTATCAGTCTCTTGTTTCACTTCACGCCGCTCTTCCTCCTGACTGGTGCAAAGTTCCTCCGTTTCCCATTTTATCAGTGGTAGCTCTGGGTTTTCTTGGTCCTTATTGATGTTCTTCTCCTGGTTACAGAGCTGCTGGGCCAGAACCGACTCCTCCTCAACCTTACAGACGTACTTCTGTGGGAGCTATAAAGTAAGAGAGATCAAAAGAAACATCATTGTCTGCAAGTCCAACTATTATTCTTTAAAGAATTGAGGTCCAGGTCTGTTTATCTCAGTCGGTAGAGCAGGGGACACATGTGGAGGGGCGGAGTCCTCATAGCACAACGGTCACAGGTGTGACTGTTTACACCAGTGGTGATCTAATAGGACATGGTGTTTACATACGCCAACGACTTTTATAGGAACAGCTGTTTGACAGCTGTCAAACTGATTCATATATGAGATGTATGGTGGACTAGGCTCATCCACCAACCGGTCAAGATCCAAGGGGTGGACATCGCAGCTTTCCCACAGGTAGGCTGTACCTGGGCGGCTTAACCAGGTATATTAAGTGGATAAAATCCCAATTGCATTTTTTTCAAACTATACACATAATTGTCTTTTGATGATAAGAACACTTGTCTTGCACAGAAAACCTTTCATCTCCTCAGCACTGGATAAATGCACAAAGACCTGCGGACCTATTTGTTCAGCCAGAGGCTGCAGTTAAATTGTCTTTTTATACCTTATCATCCACTTATTAACAGTTTCACAGGAAACAGTTCTTCATAGTTGATCCAGTCGGTGATTTTACCACATGTCTTACACACGAATGGTTTCTCACCTGTGTGCACTCTCATGTTGGCTGTCAATCTAACCTTACATCTGAAGTCTTTCCACCTGTTTGACAAACACCTGATTTCTCAACCCATCGATTGTAAAGCAGGAGTCAACATAAAGGTATGAGTCTCCTGCTTCACGTCACGCTGCTCTACCTCCTGACTGGTGCAGAGTTCCTGCTGCTCCTCTTTAACCTGTGGAA
>VRLP01005645.1:0-34926 GCA_009660295.1 Lophius piscatorius
TATTGATGCTTTTATCTGCTTTTGCTTTGTAGCACTTTGAGATTTGATCCAAATGTAAAGTGCATTATAAATTAAATGTATTATTATTATTATTATTATTATAATCAATCCTGGTGGAGATGGGAAGCCAATGAAGGGAATGAAGAACGGGGGTGATGTGTTCGTGTTTACGAACTCTCATCAGAGAGACAGTCTTTGAAGACTTTTATCAGGGATCCCGATGAGAAGTGCGTTACAGTAATCCAGTCTGGAGGAGACAATCGCGTGAACCAGCTTTTCAGCATCATTCAAGGTGAGTGAAGAATGGAGTTTGGAAATATTTCTGAGATGATGAAAGGAGATCTTGCAGATGTGTTTGATGTGGGATTCAAAAGTGAGTTGAGGGTTGAATCTTACGCCGAGGTTGGGGACTGATTAAGAGAGGGGAATGTCGTGACCAGAGAAAGTAATCCTGGTTATGGAGGAAGACTGGGTCTGATGTAGGGTGCCAATTAAAATTGCTTCGGTTTTGGAGCCGTTCAACTGGAGAAAGTTGTTTTTCATCCACATCTTTATCTCCTCCAGACAAGTGCGGACAGTTGACAGCGGAGATGATGATGACGATGAGGATGGAGAGGCTGCGGAGGAACATTTGTCAGTTTTTATGTAGATTTGCGTGTCATCAGTGTAGCAATGAAATGAGAGTCCATATCGACTGATGACATGGCCTAGGGGGAGCATGTACAGTATGAAGAGAATGGGGCCAAGGACTGATCCCTGGGGGACCCCACAGGTGACGGTGTGTGTCTGGGACCTTGAACTTCCAAGGGAAATGTATTCTGTTCTGTCAGTGAAGTAGGATTGAAACCAGTTTAGGGCGGTGGCAGTGAGTCCAATGGTGTGATATAGGCGGTGTAGGAGTATTCCATGGTCAACTGTGTCGAAGGCAGCAGACAAATCAAGGAAAATCAGGAGGGAAGGTGAACCAGCATCTGCTGCCATCCGTAGGTCATTTGTGACTCTAAGCAGAGCTGATTCTGTGCTGTGGGCAGAGCGGAAACCAGACTGAAAGCTTTCAAAGAGGTTGTTGTATTTGAGGTGGTCCTGGAGGTGGGCAGCAACTGCTTTTTCCAGCATTTTGGAGAGGAATGGAAGTTTGTAAATGGACCTGTAATTAGCAAATACTTCTGGATCGAGAGTAGGTTTTTTGAGGAGCTGTCTGATTATGGCGGCTTTTAGGGGAGATGGAACAAAGCTGGCCTGGATGGATTGGTTTATTACAGCGGTGATCAGGGGACTGATGGAAGAGATGTTAGTTTTCACTAGGGCTGTAGGAAAGGGGTTGAGGTGGAGGGCTTCATCGTCCTGATGATAACCTCAACCTCTTGCTGTGAGACTTCTGGGAAGCACTTTAGAGGCTGGAAGATCTCAAACTGTGAGTAAGCAGGCTGGATAGGTAGAGAGGAGGAACCAGAAAGGACAGAACGGATTGAGTCAATTTTCGATTTGAAGAAAGCCATGAAATTATTACAGTGCTCTTCTGTAATTTCTGTAAGTGGGGGAGTTTGTGGCTTAAGAAGATGATTGATAGTGGAAAACAGCTGCTTAGAATTTCCAGGACTGGTTTTGATGATTTTGAGTAGAACAGTGGCCGAGCCTCTCTAAGCGACTTTGAGTAGACCTTTTGGTGTTCCCGAAAGGCTAGCTTGTAGACAGTGAGACCTGAAGCCTTGTAACGCCGCTTAAGGACATGCCCAGCTGCTTTCATTTTCCGTATCTCACTGGTGAACCAGGGGTCTGAGCGGGAGAAGGTGACTGTTCTAGTTTTTACAGGGGCGTGACGATCAAGGATGCTACTCAGGGAGTTATTGTAGAAATCCACTGAATCATTGGCTGATACAAAGTTTGCAAAATGAAGATGCTGGAGGTCGATTGTCATAGTTTCTGGTTTGATGTTTTTCAAATTCCTGAAATGGATTTGACGTTTGGGCTTGGTGAGGGGGGACACAAGTGACAATTCCATGGAGACGGCCATGTGGTCAGACACACCCAGATCGTACACAAGAAGATTGCTGAGAGGAGCAGAGTCAGTGATGACTAGATCCAGAGTGTGTCCCATGTTGTGGGTGGGGACATCCACAAGTTGCCTGAGATTAAAAATATCCAGTAGTTGGAGAAATTCGGATGCAAAACGACATGCAGGGGAGTCGACATGAATGTTCATATCTCCAAGTACTATAATATTGGCAGAGGTTGTGCAAAATGTCGACAAAAGGTTGTACATCTCAGAGATGAAGGCTGGGTTTGGTTTGGGTGGTCGGTAAATTAGAAGTATGGTGATGGAGAAAGGGGGTTTACAATTAAATGCCAGGCATTCAAAAGAAGAGATCTCTAGCAACGGCAGTGGAGAAAAGTCCAAATCACTGCGGTAGATGACAGACAGACCACCACCACGACCAGTGCTGCGGGCTTTCTGGAGGTAACAGTAACCGGTGGGACAGGTCTCATTCAGGACAGAAGAATCATCTGGTTGTTACCAGGTTTCTGTAAGGCACATAACGTCCAGACACTTCTCCAGAAGGTGGTCATGTATGAGGCATGATTTGTTTGTGAGAGATTGTGTATTAAAGAGTTTGATTTTAATACTAGATGGAACAGTGAGTCTCTGTATTGACCGAAGAAGACTGAAATCCACTCCACGTTTTCTAACCCGCACAGGGAGTACCTTTATGGAGGAAACTCCAGTGCCACTCGTGGGAAGAGCGACAGCATTCTGAGACGCGACGGTGCGCACGTCAGACCAAAAGGATGGAATGGAGTTATCGGAGCGGGAGTAAACAAACTTAGAACGGCAACTTCTGTGAATGTAACGGGGCCGGCGAAGGGGTACAAACTGTTTAAATTCCGATATGCACAACGGAGTGTTGTAATTGTTGAATTTCATCAGTTGGGTGACGGAATAATTTATCATCATGCCAGTCGTGGAGACTAGCCCGTTATTAGCCGTTAGCCATGGACGAGACGCACAGAGGACGTTAGTAGCCGTTATTTTCATGGAAATGATGCCGAGAAAAAAGCTATCAAACACAGAAAGTGATCAACAACAGCTTTAGGTGAAAGTATCACGGGGGCAGTGATGAACAAGACGGATAAACAAACTGACATCAACGATTAACAAAGCGAAACGGACATAAACAATGAACAAACAGATACAGAAGTCTCCGGGTGATGGTACACTTGCAGCAACAGGTAGGCAGACCGTCACCAGACTCGGTAGAATTCGTACAAATACAAATACAAATACAAATACAAATACAGAATACCATATACAAATACGGATATACGCACCCACCCACCAGTGTATGCAAACACAAACACACACACAAACACACACACACACACACACACGCACACACACACACACACACACACACACACACACACACACACAACATCTCACCTCAGCATTCATTAGAAACTTGTTTCTCCGGCATACTGTAATAAAAACACCCATACCATCCCTAAGCACCATGCCCCCTCTTCCTGCATTTGCATCCATAATCCATCCACAGCAGTGACACGTAAGCAGTAAAAATTCTCTGAGTCTCATTTGGGAACAGGTTGCTTCTTGTGAGATTCTTTCAATGTGGACAAACCAAGCCAAGACAAACCTGGCTCTGATAGTGGAAATCAAAATGTAACAATTTTCCACGTGCCAACAAGAGATCAATGTTGCGGTTGGAGGGGGCAGCAGTTTGGATTCGGCGTTCTGGAGATTATTGTGATCCATTAGTGTTGATCTACCAAAGCAAGAGATGAACAGCCAGTATGTCGGATTGTTATTCGGATCACTTTGGGATTTGTCAAGTGTGTGTTGGCGAAGCTTTTGAATAGTTTTAGGCCTTAAACAGTTTGCACGCACAGTGCAGACTCTCAGCACAGGCATGAACTGCCAGCACCTGACTCCATCGTACAGATATGTTTTATTACATTGAATTAAGCTGCTCATGTTTTTTTAATGGCACTCTGAAGGAGCTAGAAATAGTAGCAATGTTTCAAGGCACTGTAAGCCTCTGAATTATGGAATATCTAAATCTATTTTTCTTCATTGTTGCAGTGAGAGCAATGCCACTTGTCAATTTCTATACTTTAGTCTTTATATTACCATGTAATATATTGTATTTAAGTGTACTTATTTCCTTATTGTTTGGCTTTTGACAGTGCATTACCGTCTCAAACCGAATGCAGCTTCAGTGTACTTGCTGTAAAAACATGGGATGCCACGTCACTTTTAAAAAATATCTGCAGGATTTTCAGGTTTAATGCCTTTCTTCATGTGTAATGTAAATTGTAAATCACTTTGCACTTGGCGCTACATCCTTTGTATGAAAAATATTCTATAAATTTTTGTTATTATTAAATTACTGTTATAAGCAAATTAGACATAACATTATAACCACTGAAGGCTGAATTCAGGATAATTATGATTTTCTCAATAAGATGGCACCTGTCAGTGGTTAGCACAAGTCAGGCATCAAGTAAACATTTTATCTTTAACATGATTTCTTGGAACCAGCAAAAATGGGCAAGCATCGGTGCGACTTTGTTAGTTGTGAGAACATGTCCGAGCATTCCCCAAACCCCAAGTCTTATGGTTGTACTTGTTAGTACCTACCAAAAGTGCTATGAAGCATAGCTGTTGAACAGCAACAGGGTCATGGGTACCCAAGGCTCAGTGATACATGAGGGGAGTGAAGGCCGGCCCATGTTGTATGAAGCTGCTGATGCAAATTGCGGAAAAAAGTTTATGCTAGCTCTGATAGTAGGGTGTCGCAACGTACAGTGCATTGGCAAAAAAGGCGACCTACACAATATTATGCAGGTGGTTTTAATGTTATGACTGATTGTTATACGTTGCACTCTTCTCATAAGCTCCTCCCCTTTTGATATGTAGCCAAGATGTTGACCACTTAGGGTAAAAGGTTCAACTTTTAGGCCATTTTGACTATGACACCCAGGTAATCATGCCATTTTACTATTGTATCAATGTTTACATAAGGTGCGCATGGAAGACTATGGGTGCTGATAGATACAAGGTTTAAAGTGTAAATGTCTATTTTAAATAAGTGAATGTAGTATAAAGGAGCCTATATACTCTCAAACTGGATAGGTCAAGTAAGTACGTGCATGATTTGAGACACAACACAAGGGTTGGAGAACGCCATAGCTGCAGGATGGGCATTGAAAGGGTTTTTACTATGATGTAGTCTAAACGTATACATTTACACTCCAACAATGATCATTTCCTTTCACACAGTCACCATTCAATTCTACTGGAACAAGAAAGTTCTTCTGCTTCTGCTCAGTAGCAGTCTCTCTGCTTTCATTCCCCTTCTCTTTCCTATACAATGTCAAAGTGCAAACATGTTTTATGTCGTAAATGATTACTTCGGAGGAAATTAAGGCTGTATAACAAGAAGACACGTGTAGGAGTTGGCCTGGCTTTAGCCTTTCCCGTTGTTTACGGGTACTGGCAGAAGACTGTCACATAATTAAAGCGCAAATGGAAGTAGATCACTGCGGTTCCATGATTTCAAACCATTTTAGTCCCAAGAGCAGATATTAACCTTTACTAGAGTAACCAATGACAGAGCTTCCTGCCATATACTGTGCACGTGTTTTTTCACACACTGCACCACGAAACACACACACACACACGCAAATACACACACACATACACACACACAGCAGCCTTAGGGATGCATATAAAGGAAATCCACTGATCAAGCATTTTTTGCACTGGCCAAATTGGTTTTGACTTTAGTATTTAATTATGTTTAGAGTTTTAGCATCCAATGATTAAAAATGCTGGTAGGCGTGGATAGATTGTTGAGTTTTTGAGGTTCACCTGAATGCAACATGAAGTTCCTGATGACAAACAGGAGCTTTGCATACAAAAGCAGTGTGTTTTTCACAATTTTTGAGGTGCAACTGAGTGGCACGTGAAGTCCCTGCCCCAGTGTGTGTTAAACTCCAACCCAGACGGCAGAGGAAAGAAGCAGCCTGCTTGTAAATGACACCAAAATGTGGGAAAGACCTGCCGCACTGATTTTTACGACATAAATTGTTTGATAGCAATATTTCCCGTCAGGGCATAGGATAGTCCAAGATTTACTCATGAAATGGAACATGTAACTGCATTTGGCCCTTGGCGAGAATAATTTGGTTCCCTGCAAACACACTATCCCACAATTCCACAGGCACAGCTAGTGCTGTCTTTCTGATCTGTCACATGCAGATCAGATGTAATGACTGAGTCTCTCTCTCTCTCTCTCTCTCTCTCTCTCTCTCTCTCTCTCTCTCTCTCTCTCTCACACACACACACACACAATTTTGATCAAGGTGATGTGTAATTAGTTTGGCATGATGAGGCTCATTTGCTGATGTTGTGTTGCATGTCACCCACCCCGGTTCACCCTGCACATCCGGTATGTCGTGTGTGTGTCATTTTCTCTTGCTACAGGCACAGTTGCTGTTTGGAGGATGGTATTGTTTGGCTTTCTTTTAGTCACACTCTATTTTTGTTGTTCCTCAAATGCAGCATGACTTCTAGCCTACGGCACAGTGTACTAAAGTGACAGAATGCCAGTGCATGGGATTTGGGGTTTTGCGTTTGTTTATATTTGTTGATGTGTCTGGGCCTGCAATCACTAAAACCTGTTGCACAATACGTGTAAATAAATGATTCAGTACCAGAAGGAGTCTAATGGGGTTATCCTTTGTTCCTATCTCTGTCTGTCTCTGTGTGGGTTTGTGTGGCTGGGAGTTTATTTGCTTGCTTGTTTAGATTTTGCGAATATTGTTAATAAAATGGTTAAATAAGTGACGGAGTCTTTTGGGCTCTTGATTTGCTGTCTTCCTCCACCGCTCAGTGCAGAGCCAGCCTTGCACAGTAATTTTGGCTCTAGCTGGCTTGGGCCCCCTGACAGGCTGACGAGGCGAGTGCTGTCTGTCAGGGGCCATGTCTATTAAATGATCACAGACTTTCTTCCCCTGACGCCACTCTGGCTGAAAGGCCTGAGCTCCCTGCTGAATGCTGGCCCAGAGGTGTGTGTCTTTGGGCAAGCATGCATGAAATATATATCTTTGATCATGTCTGACATTTTCAGTTGCTTTTTGTAGTGACCTCAATCTCATTCTGATAATTCAGTAAATTAAATCTGTGTGTCTGCGTTTGTGTGTGTGTGTATGTGTGTACTGTATCTGGGGTCTAGATTTTTTGCATGTATACATATATCCCTGAAAAGTCCCTAGTCACCAGCATTGTAAAAGCAATCCCTGTGATTGAACTTCTAAAATTAAATGTGAATGTTTGTCCGAAAAACAGTGTTTTTGGTAAAAACATATCACCCCTCAGTGAGTAAATATTATATATTAGAGTAAAGTAGGATACACGATAGAGCTCCTCAGGTCGATACATATTCACCAAATTTGATCAACGGTTAGGAAGTTATAACCGAAAAAAGACTCCCCCTAGTTAATAAAATATAAATTATTAGAGTAAAATCTGATATTTATTAGCTAAATCTCCTCGAGGTGATTCATGGACAACAAATTTGGATTATAGGATCAAATTTTGAGAAATGATGGCCCGAAAACTTTTGTAGGTTAATCTCCCCCATAGTGTCAGAAATTTACAACAGTTTTTCCCTAAATCAATCCAGTTCTTCCTTGCCTTAAGATCTATGGTGGTTTATAATTAAAAAAAGATCCCTGAAAAGGTTTTTGAGTTATCGTGTGAACACGAAGGATTCGTGGCAGACGCAGCAATGACAATTCCAGAATAGCCTTAAATGTGCAGGAATAAAATTGTAAAGGATCTTACTCAGGTGTTGGTCATTATTTGAGAGTTTGCAATGATTCTCATCCACCGGTGTGAAGGCATAGAGGCGAGGACAGAGTGAAGCATGAATACAAACAGACATATAAAGGTTGTTGCTGCTGCAGCCGGCAGGTCTTTGTTATGCAGTAAGCAGCATTCTATGGCCGCTGTTTATTTTATACGGCTCCGTACAAGCTTTAACCAGTTCTATAGGTGGATGTTCTGTTTCTGTATACAAGTGATACAAACCTGATGTGAGGTGTAACAAGGCTTGCTGCTCACCAAGCAAGCACGCTGCCACACCAGTGAACACCAAAAAAAAGAAGGTTTTGTTAACAACACCTTACACTCATCCTTTCCATTCTATCAAGTTTTTTTTTAAACTTTCAGTCTTTCCAAAGCTGTTGAAAGGTTTCTACGCAATCACAGCTCCCCTGTCAGATTTGTTATTTCATACTGCAGTTTCTGTAATGGTGTCATGATGAGGAGAACTAACAGAAGCTGGAAAACTGTTATTTTCCTTTATTGATTCATCAAAACTTCTTTGAACTATTTATCATCGCCCTGTCTGTGTTGGCTTCATTTTGTTCTCACCCAGCCTGTGGTTGGAAAGCATGAGTTGTAAATGGCGAACTGACTGCTCCAGATGAATTAAAATCCAACGACAACAACACTGGATAACATCGCCGGTCTGATTGTGTTGGTGTGTGTCACTGAGTCTGTACCACCATGCTTATATGTCTCTGTCACAGTCTTTACTTTAAACCATGTGATTTATTTACTTTCAAAAGTGAAAGGGGGATTAAATAATATTGAGTCTTCTGTAGGGTATCTTTCTCCCTGCTATAGCTCAGAAGGTCGATCAGGCTTTTGGATTAATGGCATTGCCATAGGTTTGATTGGTTTGATCTCTGACCCTTTGTGTCCACATGCAGTGTCAATCCAAATCCCAAATTGCTCCCAATGATTAGATAAGCACCTTGTAGAGTAGGCGACGTTTAAAAGTGAGTGTGTGTTAAAATCAAAAGTAAGATGCACAGTATTTTGGGTAAGTCCTGTTTAGGTTGAATTTACTATTTAATTTAAGAAAAAGTACGGGAAAAAAAGATGCAACTGAAATATTTCCAACAGCTGATTTGAGAAAAAAAAAGGGGGGGGGGGCAAGGAAGTGGCCGAAATTTTAAAATGGTAAATCTTGTTTTATAGAAGTAACCCTAATAGCGTTTTATGTGTGTGAGTGAGTGTGTGTGCGTGTATGAGTGTGTGTGTGTGTGTGCATTCATTGTGCATGCTCATGTGGCTGTGAGTGTCATTAATCAAATGGAGTATTATTGTTTTCAGCATCTCACCCAAGACTGCATATTAGCATTTTAATGACATTACTCTCCTATTAATCTGCTTACCAGACAGCCACTGGTGCAACTTATAAAACAATCAAAGAAGTACTCTGATAAAAAGAAGAAGAAAAAAAAAGCAAGGCCATAAAGAGCGAAGGAGCAGTAATTAAAAAGCCGCTCTAATGAAAGAAATCTCATAAACAAGAAATAGGGTACAAATAATGGAAAAAGTGCATATGCTGCAGTCTTAAAGCAGACATGCAACAAATAAATGGGTGCTTTTGCAGCACAAAGAGACTGTGTGGCGAAGCAAAGTCATACTCAACGCCTCCAGCCAGACCCGCTATAATTGTAACTTAGCGAGTTCCCCCGAGCAGAAACAGAAGACTAAATTCAAGCTGTCGTCAACATGGGGATTGGGAAATTGTTTCCAAATTGTTGTTAATTTTTAAAACTATGCTAAAGTTTCTTTACTCTCTCAAGCATCTGAGGTGAAGTCAAGCCCTTCATCGTTGGGAGGCTGTTTAAGATTTTTCTTAAGCAAATGATGAGCTGATTAACCTTGGGCGCCGTGTCTAATGACTCTCCGAAATGCATTACACAGGGTGGAGGAGGACTTCGGGCGTCCACAATGATGAAGGGCAAGTGTGGCCCATGGGCTGCACGTTGCCACTGTTCCTTTTAATTATAGGCCCCTCTCCTTAATTTCATAAGTTTGAACTGAGAAAGAAAATGCTTCGTTTTCATTATATGTACCATAGCATACATTTTGAATGCAGTGCGAAACATCAACATTAATTTCTGTATAAATGACGTGAACAGGCGTTAAAGAGGTGAATGCAACAAGACTGCCTCAGGATACACGCCAGTCGGCTACATTAAAACAAAGGATTTGTGAGCGTGTGCTTGTGCGTGTGTGTGTGGGTGCTTCTCTACGGAGATGTGTGTAGAATACAAAGATCGCTGAGTGTTTTGTTGCCTGTAACACTCACAGCTTAAAGGAGACACAGTCTAAGCAGTTGTTTTTCTTGAAGTTGTTCTTCTCATTATTTTTAAATTAAGATTATATCCCACACAGCATATGATTTTATCAGACAATAAGACATTAAGCTCACTTATTGTATTTTGCATTATCACCCTAACAAACTTGGCAACGTCGTGTGTGCTGATTATGTTTATTCATTTAGAGCTCACACAAGCTCTAATGCAACGTGTATTGCTGCTTAAACTAGTTATCTAAGTCGCTCCGTTGTTTTTTGTTTTCTAACGTATTTATTTTTCTCTCTTTTTACCTCTTGTTGTGGCACCTTCTTGCATTATCTCTTTCCCAGGAATTAAAGCATCCTCTGCTCTTTTGCTCCTTGCAAATCTAATGGCAGTTTATCCAGCTTTTAATCCTTGATAAATTATTGAAGCCCCAAAAGTGATCAATCCAATGGTAATCCTGTTTTAAACATTTTTTACCTAATCATTAGCTGTGATGTTCAACTCTTCTCCTTTGCATTATGCAAGGTTATGCATGTTATTTAGAAAGTTGTACTCACTGTTATAAATTATTATGCAGGTCTACTAAAACCTTTCCCACGCAATTGTCACTTCTAATGTAAATATGCTAATTCTTCATGAAATTCATAACATAATCTCACATACATTTATTTGTTTTAACTATTTTAACAATGCTATTGCAATGTTTTGTTTTTTACAACCGTTACAAAACCAAACCTACCTGTGTCAGTCCTGGCCCTCCTATTTATGTACCACAGTCCTGTTATGCATTATGAGTTCTATATTAAATTTTTGGGTTTTACAATGTTGGCTGATGGTAACTCCATGTAATCAAATTTCTTAACCAATTGTTTCCACCAACCAATGATGATATTATATCCACCTGCTTGATATCTTGTAGGTCCCCGTTTTTGCTGCCAAAACCCTTCTGATACATTGAGGTATGTGCTCCACAAGACCTTTGAAGGTGTACCATAGTACCTGCCCCCAAGACATTAGCAGCAGATCCCTTAAGTCCTCTAAGTTGTGAGGTTGGACTTCTACGGACCAAACCTGTTTTTCCATCACATCCCATAGATGTTTGATTGGATTGAGATCTGGGGATATTTGGAGGCCAAGTCAACATGTTTATTACACTTGCAAGATAACACTATCTTGCTGATAGAGACCTCTGCCATTAGGGAATAGAGTTTCTAGGAAAGGGTGTATGTGGTCTGCAACAATATTGTGGTAGGTTGGACATCCACATAAATGGCCGGTTCCAAGGATTCTCAGCAGAATATTGACCAAAACATCAAAAGCCTTCCCCATCCTGTACATCATGGTACCATCATCTTCCTCCATTTTGTGGGTTCCAATTCATTGAACAACTAACAGAAACAATCCTGACAATGACAGCTATAAAATATATATAAGCGTTGCAAATAGAGCGAGTAAAGCGACACAAAAATGTTCATCTCGTTTATTGTGAACACAGCTTTAGACATCTGATGGTTGTACTAACAGGGGACAGGGAATCCCAACAAGACTCAAAGTTCAGAGACGTTCTGACCCAGCCGTCTAACCATCACAATTGGTCAAGTGTGAAAGTCACTCAGATCCTTACAGTTGCCCATTTATTCTCATCAAATTCAAAATATTTACTTGCTGCCTAATATATCACACAATCCCAAGTGGTTATAATGTTATGACAGATCCACTCACAACTCTACATGGAAGAGCTACTTAGTCCTTGCTGTACCCAGATAGTCCTGTCTTTATGACACAAGTCAGGCATTTATTCTTAATCACAATTATTGATCATAATATTTTTTTCAATCCCACTGCACAACATACTGGTCTGTCAACATATCAGGTGTATGCTTATTAGCTAAGTATAACACTATGTTATAACAATAATTTCTAAAAGGGAATATAAAGCTCCCATACTTAACGCTTGATTGTCCTCACCAAGAAAAATATTAAAGGAAAAGTTATTTCTCTTTGGATATTTATTAATTAGCTTAGCATTCTAATGTAGAAACATTACAAGCATTTTGGTCCATTTTACTTTTCTAACAAATGATAATACTCTTATTTATATACTTAATTCATGTTTTCAAATTTTGTATGTCATGGAAAAAAGTCAATTTTAGTTTCACAATTATTAAATGTTTTGGTCATATCAAGTTACATAATTGTGTTTAGTAAGTCCTTACATGTTTTAATATGCCAAAAAAAGCAACTTACACATCTAATGGGACTCTCTCAATAGCCGTGGTAATTGCTTCCCCTTCAATGGCCACTTTGACCTGCGGTGTCCCTCAGGGTTTCATTCTTGGCCCCCTACTCCTTTGTATGGTGTCATTGAGTCATATAAAAAATTAGATTCAGTTATATTTGTCAATAAGAAATAGTGACTCATAGCGTTCTCAAACAAATAGTTGAAAATGGACATGAAATGGTTAAATAGTTCCAAATTAGCTCTATGTCAAGACTGATTCTGCTGGTATCGCTAAAGCTCACTCTGGTTTAGGAGACTTTTTTTGCCAGAGCATAACAGCAGAAGAGATTGTATCACAAATAGAAGACAAACATACAAGATGTGAGAGTGAGGAGATAGGGAAAGGTTGTATGAATGCCTGACATGGGTACAGATAATGTAGAAAAAGCAAATATCATACAGTCAATAGATGTCAGGCTGTTGTGAAAGAAAAAAAAACGTACTACCTGTTTGTGTTGCTTTATAAACAGATAAAATCTGTGGTGGCCCCTTCTGAATTCACACGAGCAACCACTCCGACTGTAAATCACATTTGACTCCGCCGCACCCTCTCGAGCGTTCTATCTCGACACTCTTTCAACTGTCACTTTTATTTTCCTAGCGACTTTGTGCGAGATTTTTGATATGCATAGATGCTCTGACAGGGAGAGGATTCCTGAAAGTTGCATCTCAGCAGCCCAAATACGCTGTCCAAGAAAAGGTCTTATTGGCTTATCGTGGGCTGCGGAGACCCATTCAGATAATCCTTAAGCAGCAAGAATCCAGATCATCCATTCCTTTCAGCCTTTGTTCTCTTCAGGAAAAAATATTGTGTATGTGTGTTTGTCTGAAAACATACAGAGAAATGATACAATCTATCCCTGCGTACTTTCATGTATTTTTGTTTGTCAAACATTTGTTCAATTGAGTGTGCTGTAGATGTGTTTGTGTGTCTACAAATGTCTGTAGGAAAGGAAGAGCCGTGCTTTGAAACAGGGCAACATGTCTTTATTTAGACAGTTGCAAGAGGTTTAACATAATTCTTCATCATGCTATTGTAAAATCAACCAAAAGATGACTCATTCTGTCGGTAGTCCAAATTTAAGTGGCTGTGATGGACACAAGAGCAGCCATTCACTGTAATCATGCGCCAGTTGGATCACAGGGCCGGGTTCACCATTGGACGTCTGTGTAGTGAAGGGTAGAACTTCACATGCTGCATTAGATAAAGTTGATTCTACTTAATTCTGATTTAGTGCAGCACATCAGAAGTACCCTGAGCTATGGCTCCAGTGGGGTGGGGGTCGTTTCCCTGGAAATCTGACCAGGGTCAGGTCACTCTGTTTCACTGGCTGACTGTGCTGCTATATGTAAATGAAGCCTGTTCCAGCCTTCAAACATTAGCATCAGTGAACAGTTGCATAAAATCAACTTGTCTGTGATAAAGTCGGGTATCAGGGAGCTACTGAGACAGATCATGAGTTAGGAAATCACTCAAAGAATGTTGGTTTTCATATTCATGCTTACTTTCATTTATTTCATAAAAACAACATCTAATGAAACTCTATCTGAAAATCAACTGCTTACTGAATAACTTAAGCTTTTTTTTTCCCGGATGACTTATTAGTCAGTCTCAACAATAATTAATCAGGAATAATCACAAAATCTGTATACCAGACACCAGAAGTTAACTCTAGGCTCAATGCAACAAAGTTCGTAACATTTAAAGGTCAAAAATGCATCTTAGGCACTTTTTCTGATGGGTTTTGTCATATTTTCAAATAAAGTCATTATAATGAAACAACTAAATTAAACTATAATTTATTAATGGAAAAGCATAGTTTTTGTCATGGTTGTTGGTTGTCTACCGCCAAGCTCATGAAGCTTGTTAGGACCTTGTTGACCAATCTTAGACCCTGTTTATACTTATATTTAAATGCGTTTTAGTTGATCCGATCACAAGTGGGCGGCAAAGCATTGCCGTTTACATGATGTGTCTTCAAATGTTACCAGCTGACCACCTGTGTTTGGATTTCATTGCCACCTACGTCAATTCTGCTACTAGCTCAAAAGGCGTCGCGCGTAGTTATCAGTCAGGTCAGTCAAGCGCCAGATTTGTTTATCTAGCCAGCACAGGCTACATAACAACTGTCAGATGTTTCAAGAGCTAATATACAAGCAAGAACTATTCCAACTGTTGAGACTGACAGGACAAAGTAATTCTGACTTGCTAAAGAGTAGAGGACAGTGAGAAAATTGCAGCACGTTAGAAAAGCAGCGGCTTTTGCCGGTGTATTGCTAGACACAAGACCCTGAAGAACGTCCAGCACTGATGATGTATTTTCCTGTTACGTCCTTATCAGGGATGCATCAGGTAACATTAATGTTAACTCAATAAAAGTCAGTGTTCAAATGCGTCCCAGACCTCCTCAGCAAGTAGTTGGAGTGATAGGATCACAATTTGTCTTTGCTGAAATTTACACTTGTATTTAGTGATGTGACTGTGATTCAATCACCCAAAACACACTTTAAAACCAAGTTTGAACAGGGTCCAATCAGAGGCTGGGGTTCCTGAATGTTAATACCAATTTTATTTGTTCTTTCTTATTTGTTCTAAGTAATATGCTTGTATATTTATCCCTGAATGATGTGTACCAGGATAACAGGTCAAATTCCTTGCAAGTGTGACTTACTTGGCAATAAACTGTTTTCTGATTCTGATTCTGGTTTTCATTTAGAGTTTGTCATTTTGCAAACATTTGCATAGCCCAAAAACATTTCACAGGTTCTAACTGAAAGAAAACATCCAAACAGCATGAGACACCGACTGCATCAAAATGAAAACAGAGAATCAGAAGTTAAAAGTTGGCAGCAGAGAGTCTTTGCGTTAATGAGCGTGACAGGTTGAAAGCAATGTCACAATTGGCAGGAGGCGCAAAAGAGAGCATAATAGTACACAGACATTAACGTTAAAAGCTAAATAAAATCCTATAATGTGTGTAGTGTGTGTGTGTGCGAGAGAAAAAGAGGGCGAGCGAGAGAGAGTGAATGTTGTGGGTAACACAGATTTGTTTCCAATCAGCTTTCTACCAACCAAGCCGTTCTCCAGAGATCAAAGCGCCTACCTCTAACAAGCTTGCTTGGGGATCAGGTGTTGAGATTCCGGCATGCATCTCTCTCTTTATTGAATTTTGATCTCTCAGTCTCAGATGCTGTATCAATTGTTCTCTGTTTATGTCACACCATTGCAGTTCTTTGTACCCACTGCTGTTTGTGGTGCAAAATGGGCCGTCAGCCGAAAGCAAGAAACATTTTCTGGTTTTCTCTCTGTAGTTTCTCTCTATTTCTCATTAGTGAGTTGTAATACACAAAAAATACTTGAAATACTACTAGAAATAAGTTTACTGCAGAATCCTTTCAGTGGCTTGGTGCCAGGCTCTTTGACAGATTAAACCATGAGGGACACCAAGTGGATCTGAGTCCACATGTTCGTGTAGGTTCTCATTCTTCCAGGTCATTGAAATTTTTCAAGGTTCAATTTGAAGCAACTGGACTTTTTGTTCAACGTTGGAGACATTTCACCTCTCATCCAACAGGCAGCTTCAGTACAAACTGTCTGGTGGGAGTCAAAGGCTTCCGCAGTCAATCCATGTACACAATACACTACAGAGTATTTATAATTTTAGCTCACTAATTGCCCCCGATAAGACATTTTATTACGCATAAAGTACTTCACCATTAACATGGAAATGAATGTGACTTGTAACCCTAACCCTAACCCTAAACATTTCAAGATAGTTGTATATATGATATTAATACCTCCACCAAGGAGGGTAGGTTTTTGCTTTGTTCATTTGTTTCCATTAACTGGTTGGCTGGATTTTTCCAAAAGTATTGGATGGACTCCCTCAAAACTGGATAGAACATGGAGGGATGGAAAATGGGCTAAAAGGGACACAATATATTCTAGTGGGGATCTTCATAATTGGACTGATCCAGGATTTCTTTTTTTCCCAATTTCACTTAAAATTTAGAGATTCAACATTTTTCAACAATTCTCCATTTTATACAAAAGTGACTGAACCAGTTTCCAGAAAACTGTGTGGAGGGCTGTGGAAAGGGGCCTTCCGCCCTCTTTCGAGGTCGGTTTACAATGGTTGCAGGTCTAGCAGGTAATTTTGAGACAACCATCCCCCCCAGCAATGCTCTCCAGCTCATTTTGGAGGATCCTGAGGCATTCCCACGCCAGATGAGATTTGTATGTAAGTATCCCAGTTGTGCATGCTGGGAAAACCTCTATATTCAAAAATTAAACTTTGTTAAGCTTGAAAACCTTACTTTGGAGGTTATAGATCTCTGAATAATATATTAATGAGTTCAGGATGCAGCATGAACATTTAGAAAATCCTTGAATTTCTCATATAAAATTGTATTCTTCCGGTCAGAGTGTTTTGTAGCTAGAACAATGCATAGTGAAGAGAAAACTGCCATCGGTGGAATTCTCTTAGCATTAACTATAAACACATATATCACATTATCATGGGTTATTGAGAGAAAGGGCACAATTAACAATAAAATAAACAATCTGTCAATCACTCATGTTCTTTGAATTTGGATAGCTATTATTGCAATTAAGCAAGAATTTTCACACCTTTGACAGTCAATGGTTTGGGTTTGCATAGACCATTTATTATTATATTTTTGTTGGCTTTATGTATAGACTTTTATAAATCTATTATCTGTTTACTTCCAACACAAATACATATTAGAGGAAAGAATGAAGTAGGGATAGATGGATGGAGATCCTCTTTTCTCATATAACAGTTTATGTATTTGATTTCAGTTTGACAGTGAAATGCATTAATCTGTATCAGATATGCCCCAATGTGTGTGTGTGTGTGTGTCTGCGTGTGAGGGGGTTTACCAGACAACTCTATGGAAGCCTGTTAAGCACGAATAAATATCTGATGCTCCCTGGGGTTTGCTTTTAGTTCATGGAGTGTAGTTTTTCACAGTGATTAGATATCGACAGAGGCATCATCCTCTGGGCCATTAGTGGACCACACGCACTCTGCTATTCATACAGAAAACAGACAACTTATGGCTATGAAGTTGTTTAAAGATCATCAGGGATTTAAAGCTGTTTATGAAAGTGTTTTAATAATGTACCGATATGATGGAAGTCCTAAAGATTCCAATTATCTCTGATTCATTCATTGTTTGCTTCAGGGGTGGGTTATGTGATGATTATAGATTGTGTTTGATCTTGAAGGTGTCCAGAGTCTCTTATTAGGGGGAACCTTGGAGGTCATGATATAACATCCTCTTAAACAACTACAGATATCCGGTGCACAGCAGTGCTATTCTCCTGTGTTAAAGATGGTGAAGGGTAAATCATGGTTTCTCTGCAGCACACATAATCCTGATCTGCAGCGGAATATTGATTTTTTTCCCCCCGTCTACTATTAATGTCCTCTTATTTCTGTTTCTAATGCTCAAATAACCGTTGCAGAGTTTTCTACAAATAAACCTTACTCGGGTGGGTGGCAAAGTTTTATTAATGGCTGCCAAAGAGTTTATGTTAGCCTGCTTAGCTTCTTATTTTTTATTTCTTTTACACATCAAAAAGGAATATACCATCTGGGACTGACTGGTGTTCGCTCTCGCTGCTACAACCAATGACCAAAAGTTTCACATGCACTGCTGAGGACCAGAGCAAATAGATGTTCTTTGGTTTCAAATCTGTAATGTTGATGGTATCTCTCATTTTTTCATCAATTGGAACTTACTTCCTGTAATTTTGTAAAGGTTTGCAGGTGCTCCTAGTTTTTGGATACCATTTGGTCACATTTGGTTACTTTTCATTCTGATAAGCTGTCAAACTCCACACAGGGATCACCTGCTCTTGTGAAAATGCATTTGGTCATATATTCAGTTTTTTGGGCAAATTCATAAAACAACACACGGCCACATTTCTCACTTAAACTGTTAGAACTTGTGTAAACTGTAATGATAAAGCCAATCATTGTACATGGCTTCTTCAGTCAGACATCCATGAGACTACAGCAAAACATCAAAACCCGGCAGACTTCTTTTGTGTGCATTCATTTGGGTTTTACTCTGTCGAGTTGACCATGGAAAGTTACATGGCCGAATACTGGCCTGATATGCGTACTACAGCAGTTACAATTATTTCCTCTGAGCCGTGTGCACAAGGATAACTTCAACATTGTTGAATATACCCTGAATCTTTTTAAGCTCCAAAGAAAAGCTTTTGTGTCTCCAGCAAAATTGTTGTTCTGTAAACTGGGCCTTATCCTTTTAAGTGGCCAGAGATGGAGAGAGAAATAAAGGGAAGAAGGTGAGCAAACTCAACGCTGAAATAATGTGGAGAACTTAATAGAATTAACAAGGTGACATAAGAAGTAAAGTACTAGAGATAGGATAATGTATTAATTCAGATATTTTCAGGAGACATCTAAACCACCGCCTTTCCATTCCCCACCACAGAGTATACTGTCAGGGTATTTCACGATTAAGGAATACAATTAAATTTGAGGACTGTGATTAGATTTATTGTCATAATAATCCGATCCCCAATACTTCGCTTTCACGTTGCCCCCCCGCTCTTTTTTTACTCTCTTCATTGTCATTTTGCAAACTGAGGACCTGGATATACACGGGCACCATTTACCTGCTGCAAAAAAAAAACTCAGACCCTGAAGGTGACACAGGTGTGAACCTGGGAAGAAACTACCATCTTTTCCACGCATTCACCTCCTGCTACCAATTGCATTGTCTTCCTGCTACTTCTCCTCATCCGTGCTTCCCCCATCTTTTTCCAATCTCTTTTATGTAACTCTTCCACTCGAGCAAACACCCATGAACTGTATACTGTATGTAATGCACATAGTTAAACTGTTGTTTATGTTTAAAACGATGCTCCTGATGTTGGCATTGATGCATCCACAAGAGGGCAGGGTGAAGAGTCAGAACTTTCATCAAAAGCAAAAATGTTAACGGTAGAGGTGGTTGTGTGTTAGTCCCCAAATTTGAACATGGCAAAGGTGGAGTAAAGAACGCACTAAGTGATGGTCTGTAGGGCCGCTGAATACAACATGACGTGTGCGCATGAGGAATTTCTTTTTTTGATCGAAAATATTTTCTTTGTCGAGACTTTAGACATTTGTTGTGTTAATCTTGATTGCAATTACAGTGGACCCGATGATTAGTGGTTCATTGGGCATAAATGGGCCTTTAGAAAGCATGTACATAGACTCAACTGACAGGGAAAGTAGAGCACACAGCTATAAAAGAGTGAGAGTTTTTCTTCTCACATGAGCCGTTGCTAAAAAATTTGACAAATTTTATTTTGATGTTGCTTTTCTGTCACACATCTCATGGTCTAATGTTCACATATTTTTCATTGCTCAGTGGCATCATTTGACATCAGGCCAAATATTTGAATAGCTGCAAACAAATGATCAGTTTTTTTTAGAAGAAGAAAATAACACCTTTTATATGCCTCCACTCTTCTTTTTTTTTTTCACATTCTCCACATTCTCACTTGACTGTCTGAAGTATTTCTGTCAATGAAAGATTAGAATGACTGTGTTGGTGGCTGAAGAGAACATTCCACATTGAACCTTGCCGTGTTCTCTCTTTTGGATATACGATTCTCACTATTCACTTTTCTATCATCACTTCTTAAAGTGAACCTGAAAACTCATCAAAAATATGTCATTTTGCAATTTATGAACTAGTGCTGACCGTTTGTTATCACATCTTCTGTAAATGTGTGTATGATAAATACATTGCAGAGCGCTGCTTATAACAAGACGAGTAAATGTAATCATTTCATTTTATCCACACCATTTGGTAAGTCATATGAAGCCCCTGCTAGGAATGAGTGACGTTCAAATTCAATTAAGTTACCATCGCAATATCAGCTAGAGCGCTGGTTGGGTGAAGGAAATGAAGGCTAATATATGGACATCAAAATGTCCTTATCAGTCACAAATCATACAAGCTATGTAACATTGTCGCACAGAACTTTCTTGTTTTGTATGAATTAATCTAGTATCTATACTTTAAGCAAAACGGTCATCTTGCTGTCTCCTATTCTTTGCAAAGCGCTCAGATTATCACAGCTACAATAGATCTACTTCCAGGTTAGATTTCCTTGCAGGTAATAAACTTAGATCACACAGTAAAACAAAGATAACTTGCTGTCACGGCCTTAGAAAAAGGCTGAGATATTTGTCATGCAAATGCAAGTCAAAGAATATCTGCTGTGTTTCCCATACATGGGCTCTGCTTGGATGCCCAGGTGAATTAAGACCCGCCCACATAGATAAAATACAAATATATATATTTTTTTAAAGCAATACACGCAATTGTCATTTCATAATGCGTGCTAGTCCTGTACAGCCAGAAGAGATGCAAACATACCTGTGGACCAATGGGTACAGCCAGAGGCTGGAATTTAATTTTGTCCTTTTATTCTGCTCTCCCTGATCGTTAGCGTTCACTTTGACAGATAAACAGTTCATCAAAGAGACAAGAGACAAAGGCTTCCAGGTACAGTCTTGTAATGACTGCACCTGGTAATGTTTATTGCCTCACGACCACATGGAAAAATAATTAGTGCTTGGTCCGTTAGCTTAATGCTATCATGTTATGGGAATTGCCGTATACATGCTCACAGAATTAGCATTGACGGCACAAATAAACTATTTAACTCGCATATATTTGTGTGTGTATAATGAGATGCTGCTCTGAACAACTTCTTTGCACAATATCTTTTTTTTTTCTCAAGGGACTACAGGGGCTCCATGGAGAACGGATGAATCCACTGTTTCATATATTTTGCCAACCTCGTGTTTGGACCCAGAGACACTAATAGTTATTAATTAACAATTATGTATTTAGAAATATGGAACAGAGCGAGCGTAGAAGAAGCTCATTTTTAGTATTTATTCATTCACGAATGGACCTTAATTTTATTAGTAAATATTGATTTATTTGTTTTTATTTAGAGTCGTTCGCAAATGGTTATTTATTTTCATTTGTAAATAGTTCTTTATGTTGGCCTAAGATAGAAGAGGGTTATACATTTGCAATAAATGGAGTATTGACTTTTGTTTGACTAGTTTATAAGTGAACCGATCCGTCAGACGCTGTGCTGCGCCACCCACAACTGCAAGTAAATTCTCCTATCCTGTGGGAAATACTGAACTGTGTACTGTATGTGTGACTTAGTGTGTGCACTGCGTGTGGGCATATGTGTTACAGAGAGATCTTTAATCCCGTATGGCATACCGCATATTGTGACAGCGTATTTCCCTGCTCCCAGCTTTTATTTTGTTCTTAGAAAGATAATTATTTCACCTTTCACTTGAAATATGTTATCAGAGGGGGAGGGAGTGAGACAGGTTAATGACAGGTAATTGCATGTAAGAGTCAACACAATTTTTCCTCCATCATACCAGAGCAAGCGAGGGAGATGTGTGGAATAGGAAAGGAGCAGTTGAGGCAAGAGAGAAAGAGACAGAATGGGAGGGATGAAAAGGAAGAGCTAATTTCCATAATGAAAAGGCAATAATTTGTGGTGTTAGAGTTAGTTTTACTCTAGTGTCTGTGGTGTGTCAGTTCCTTGCTCGAGGTCATTCGGTGGTACCAGCCATGCATAGTAATTCATCAAAAAAAACCTTGACTGCATCACCTGCCCCTTCTTACGAAAGACAGTTTCACTCTCATCTTTCCAAGCAAATCAGCCCCCACCCTTTTCCCATCCAACCCTCCACATATTGCTTCCTCATCTGCTTGTCTTTTTCACATTTAGTTTTCTTTTACTTGTTCAAGTCCAGATACCCATATTGTAATAAGGAATAGACAAATGGATTGAAATCCCACAAAGACAGTGGAGTATTATTTCATCCAGTGCTGCCTCTCTCTTGTTCCATTATTACATTGTTACATCAATAGAAGCTGCTGCTTTCTCTTCTGACACACACAAACACACACAATCCTCTCCAACCAGCTACATGAATGATTTAGAAGCATGCACATTGACTATCTGCCACCTGCCTTGGGCTCTGCTCAGGCCCACCTAGCGGATGCTGGCACTGCATGTTAATGCCTACTGGATAGGGACTTGCATGTTAACATGGAGTGGGACACCAGGGTTGCTGACAGAATGACATGGAACTGACACTGTTCACCTCCAGTACTGGCTAAAGGGTTAAGATATCAAGCAAACTCTGCTTTTAAGTTGTGGCGTTGCATTTGTTCAACCAATTAACTGATGTAAATTTTGAGTTATTGGCCACGACTTGGATTGTTAATAGCTTCCACCATATCTCTAATGGAAAGGATATAAAGGGTTTAGGACAGAATAGTGTTCCAGTATGGGATGGACAGTTCCACTGGAAGATAAATTGCTGTTCTAGCCAAAGGCAGATAGGGTTTTATTTTTCTTTTAATATGGTACCCTGCCTCTTTCCAGCAAATGCTTTTCAGAAGCACTGACGATGCCATCTTCTGTTGCTATGTGGCTAATGGAAATATGTTTGAAGTACACTTCCCTCCAGCTTCCTAAAAGTTGTGTTTTCCTACTCCAGGCACTGTGAGCCACCACCATGGGGTCTTGGTATTTTTACGATTGGTCACATGTTCACAGTCACGTTGACTCAAGAAAATAACCTACGTGGGTTAAAAAGGTTGTAGGTCTTTTTCTGCTGTATATTTTACATCATCATATGGAAGTGTTGGCATTAATCATTTTAGAGTGATGACAGACATGAGTCTGAAAACTGATTCTGAAAACTTAAAATATTGCACATTACAACCTATGTTCGTGAAATACTGCAAAGGATGCGATACTAATTAAAATACCAGATACTACTTATACTAATTACAGAAAATCGGTGAAACCAATGTCATCTTACTCCTCAGGGTTAATTCATCCAATGAATGTGTCCATGAAATGATCCTGACTACGTTATGTGCAGTCACTGGGTTCGACTCTGTTCAACAAATGTTTGTTGGTACGTTGAGATAAGTGTGAATAACATTAGCACAAATACTGAGCCAAAAGATGGGTCTCAACCAGAGGAGCTTATACTTAAATATAATGCCATGCCTGTTTTTTTGTATATATGTAAATAATCAAACTGCCTGGTATGAACAAAGCCTGGCTCCAAAAAAAGCAAGATCCCCCCAAGTGCAATGCTAGTATCGCTAATAGGAGCGTTTACAAATTCCGTACAAAATGCAAAGAATTCACAAACATAAAGGGAATAACAGATGCCATGGCATAATAAATCATGGATGCGGCCCACATAGCTACTGTGGAAGATAGTGGGTTCAAACAGATCATCAAAAAATATGTGACGTGCCATTTTGAAAATATTTTTCCAAAGCTGCTGTGTTTAGTAGAGGTGTCGTGGAAAAGTATCTTCTTCACAAATTTCCACGATTATTTTTTCAATGCTGTTGTTTTTTTTCATCCACCTTGTGGCTGGGCACAAGTTCATCAAATAGGAGAAGACTAGTATTTGACTTTGTCAGGTGAATAAGACTATATCAGCTTGTTACCATAAAGGTTCAGAATGTTATTCAAATAACAATGTTACATTACATTTATGTGTGAATATGAATAAGGGCAATCTTTTAAGGAGGGAAACCCCAAACAAAAAGAAATGGGTTCTTTAAGTTGTTATGGCTTTTAGCAGAAACCAGAGTTTAGACCCATGTGCAGACATGACGGCTGGCAAGTTCAACAGACAAGCAAAGGGTGATCCACATAAAAGGCACAGTTCGATACCAAAATAAGCTAGAGGATCTAGAGAGAAACCATCACTGGGAAAAACAAGGAAGGTTGCTGGCACGACTGAAGACATTGATCTGGCACGTGAGGAGAAGGGAGCACTGACTAAATACAGTTAGCAAGCTGAGCCAGTTAGAGACAGGGGAAATAGCGGAGTGAGAAGCAGGTGAGACAGGAAGACAGTCAAGGAGTAGACGAACTAGGATTCAAGCATATGGAACCACACCCACACATACATACCCTCAGACATAAGAAGGAATGGAGAAAAAAAATTTAAGAAGGAAACAGTAAAATATAGAACAATAACAATAACCCATCAAAGAAAAATAGGAAAGCCGGTAGAAACTGTACTGACAAGAAATTAAATGACTACGGTCATGCAGTGAGACAATCTAAAAAATATCTTCCTCAATTTCTTATCATATCTTTTCCCTCTGTTATTTATTAGTAAAGTTCACCAACCCTAACTATGAGAGAAAAACACCATCAATATTGGAGTTTAGTTTAATAGAAGCCATTTTTCGGGACCCGTAGCACCTTTTGAGCATTTTACTAGATAAATCCCATTAGGAAATATATCACGTATAGGAGCCAGTCTTCCCCAAAGAGGACTTCAACTATTTCCTTGCCAATAGATTGTCACAGGACTATCAAATGGCCATGGCCAAACAGTCCAAGACTGCTTTGGTCACATCTTTACTGAGACCTGTCTCCACCACAACATCCTTCATCAAGCTGCTCCACTCGAAGGGTGGAGAAAGTGTTAAGAGTTGAGAGAGGGCAGAGGACTTCAGCAGGACAATGTGAGGCAGGGTTTCATTCAGTGCTGTTCTGCACTTCAACGTAATTAACGTTAATGAACAAGGATTCCTAGATGTTAAATTTTTCAACTTGAAAAACTTTTTTATTGGCTAAATTTTTCCTGGTAGTTGATTTGGTGTTAAAAAGATTCACACACACAAAAAAGATATAGAGTTGTGGTATTACATGACAGTAAAACAAACACTATGTGCTGCAAATCTCCATCTGGGAAGTCAGATGCCCTACATGTAGAGTAGATGTGATTGATGTATCCTCTTCACACATCTTCCAAATTTTGTTTCATTGCTGTTGTTCTTTTTTGTCCACCTTGTGGCTGGACAGAAAAATCATGAAAAGGAGAAAACCGAAGACTGGTATTTGACTTTGC
Organism: Lophius piscatorius; assembly: GCA_009660295.1. Taxonomy (NCBI): domain Eukaryota; kingdom Metazoa; phylum Chordata; class Actinopteri; order Lophiiformes; family Lophiidae; genus Lophius; species Lophius piscatorius. The sequence goes on from VRLP01005645.1 coordinate 25,465, forward strand.
AAGCTGACCAAGGTTATATTATCTTCTTACCAAAAATGTTCAGAATGTTATTGTTTTCAATAAGATGCACTCTTAAAACCACAAAATAATTTTTTTGTACCTTCTGAGGATACATCTGCTATCTATAAAATATATTTAAAAAAAAAATCTAGAATACAAAAAAGCTATTACTTTTAGGCCATGTAGTTAATATGAACATGTGCAATATCTCTGCAATAACACGAGGGAAACCCAGACCTTAAGCTTTTTAATAACGTTCAACTCATCTACCTTTCTTTTAGGCATTTAGCAGAAGCAGGTCATTATGTAAAATGCGCGGAATAATTTCCTGCTGGTATGTGTTTATTTGTAAATTAACTGTATATCTATCTTGTTCTCATCTGCAGGACGAAGGGTTCTATTAATTACATTGCAGTTTTGTTCGCATACAAATACATGCCTGATATCTTTATTACTATATATGTTTAATATGCCATATAAAATGTGATATTTGCAGATTAATTAGAAGAGGATTTCGATCAAATTTTTTTAATTAGTCACACCAACTTGCATACAAGTTTTAGTTTCCTGTGTAAATGTCTTTTCTTTTTTCCAGTGCAGCTATTTTTTCTCTTGCTTTCCACACTGATTGTCTGAGGTCAGACAACAAAGTGAGCTAATTGAAATTCATTGTACGTGTATGGTCACTTTCTTCCTATTAATTTTCCATTCCAACTCACTTGCTTTTCTAAATAGAATTAATTATTTTTCAAGTGTGAGAAAACACGCTTGAGAATACTTACCTTGCAGCCATTTTCAAGAGGCCGACTGCATCACAGACTCAGAGAAGACTGTTCCTTATCATTAGTAGCCATTTCTAATAATCAAGAAGACATCATTTGTAGATCAATGCAGCAATTCTTTGAGATATCTGAGGCTGTGCTAATGTGGGCTTGCATACAGGTGTTACTGTTTGATTTACAAATGTATGTATTCTCTAGGTGAGACTGAGGTCTGTGCATAACTGTAACAGGATTAACCCAGCTGGCTTGTATATCTCTTCCCACTATCTCCCACTGGCAATGCGGAGTCTGTCAAGCTGAGGAGGTTGTCAGTGGGTGGGTGACATATTTTCCGCGACTAGAGGGGGATTTTATGGAGTCTGGCAACCTTTACAAATAGGACACAGGCAGGCAGGCACCTAGTCTTCCTCTATTCACCTCTCTGCCGTCTTGTTTTGTCACTACTAAAAGGGGAACAAAGGCGAGAGCAGCTTTGCGAGTTGATTGTTCTCGTTCAAAGGGGAAATGTGTTGCCAGTACGTCGCAAACATTTTCAACAGGTTTTCCCGTAAACTCCTTACACAGATATATTCTACAGGTGATCAGGAATTGTCACACACATCAAAATATAAACTTCCTCTACCTCTTTCAGGCCATACGATAATTTCCTGAATATTCCCTGCTGCTTATTTGACTGAGAAATATGCCATCTCATTGACGGCTTGTCCAACGTTGCTCAGGGACAGACAGGCATGACTGTTAATTGAGGCACAGATGCAACTGCATCAACACTTTCTCAAATCAATCTGACATCTACGATGGTGTTTGACAACGCTGTGTGAGTCTAGCCGAGAGGACTAACATAATGTGATGAGCAAAACGACTTATACACCAACACCGGGTAAATGACAAATGACAGGAACAGTAAATGCTGAATGACTGCTTTAAGTATCAAAAAAATCCATTTAAAATGAAGCAGCATCCAATTTGTCCAATATGCTGATGGAATGCTGTTGCTTCATAGCACGGTTTGGAGTTCTGTGTGGTGTTTGCATGTTTCTCCACTACCCACATGCTTGTAAGGGTTCCCTCCGGGTATTTTAGTTTTCTCCCACTGTCCAAAAACATGCAGTTTAGTTCAATTGTGAATATGTATCGATGGGAGTGTCAATGTTTATTTGTCTCTACGTAATTGCTCTGTCATGAACTGGTGACCTGTCCAGAGTGTACCCTGTCTCTCATCCAAAGTCAGCTGAGATAACCCCCCTCGCAACCCTGAACAAGATAAGCAGCTACAGAGAGTGGGTGTATGAATGGATAATGGCTCTGGCCCAGAACGAAAACTTCTGCCAAGATGATGCTTTAGTTACGTGACACAAACCGCCTACTCAGTTTCTTATTAATTAAATAGTATTAATGATATGTTTATTTCACGATGCACATATGATGTTGCTAAGAGTAGGAACGAAAAACTTATATATACCAGTATTGGCATTCAGATGTGGGCAAAAATCGAACAGGCATTTTTATCCAAATTATTTTTTTACCAAAAAGGCTTGTTTCTTATTACTTAAAGGGAGATTATGTTTGTGAAATAAAATGTCTACGTGAAAAGGTAATCACTTCAGATCCTCAAAAATTGTAATAGCTGTTTTGAGCATTTTCAGAAAATCAAATAGATTAAGGTCAATGCTGAAAAACACATTATTTTACTAAGCATAACAATTGCACAGGCGGAATGGAATTGCAAATATGCAAATGCAAATATATATATTCACACAGACGTTGCAACACTTCCTATTTCCCTTGTGGTTTAAATTGAAATTTAATCTCAGATAATTTGACTGGTGTAGTGTGTAGTGTATAAGAATATTTGGAAATTGCTAATTAAGTTCTTAAATAACATCTTCAACAGAAGAATTAATGGCTTGTTTTTCAATACAATGTTTGACTGGACATTTCTGTGCGAAATCTGTCAATAAAGCAATTTAGTGATGCCACTGTGGAGCTGCTATTGTCCTTAAAGATCATCATTAAACACACAAAGGCTTAATGATAGGCTTATCAGACACTGATGGGGTTAAATAAAACATATTGTAATAAAATTGAAGATCTACAGCTGTTACAATGTTTCTCAAGAGAAGGAAGTTAGTTTGATTGGCTACGTCTACATAGTGAAACGTCATCCAATATGATAGAAAAAAATATTTTGATCACTCGCTGTCTAAACGTGAAGTCAAGGTTGACATTCATACAAGACTGCTGCCTTACTATGAATATGCTACTGCATTCTTTTACCTAAAAACAGGATTTTTGGCTAAATTAAAACTGTTGAATGTTATAAATACTTGGGGCTCTGGCTGGATTAGATTTATGTTGAGAATCAAATTGCGTTTTTCTTCTGTTAGGAGGAGAAACATAGTACAATCTACAATTTTGCCTGTACTTGCTTATGGTAGGGCTGAAACGATCCCTTGAATAACTCAGGTTGCTTAATTATTTATCTTGAGGCTTCGTTTAAATCCGGAGAACTATACAGTGTACTTGTGACGGGCTGTGCCCTTACCTAACCGTCACGTCACGTTAATCCCTTTAACAAAGAATGGCTCTCTTATAAATGTGGAAGCAGATACTCACAATGGTGCCACCCCCATGGAAGTGGCCTAGATCGCCTGTACGGTCAGCCAGACGACTGCCAACCCCTGGCATCGTGATGCAGTCTGTGTTTTGCTAGCTACTCTTCGCAAACTGGATCAACCTTTGCAGGAGGGTAGTATAAATCCTTCGGAATGAAGTTCGCAATTGGAACTCCAGCAAGTAAACAATCTTTCAGAATAATCCCAGGTTAGTGGATGCCTGGCGACACCAATTCACATGCAAGATTTATTAATTAATGTTCCACAATCAGGGTCACAGGGGCTAGAGCCTATCCCAGCTGACATTGGGCGAGAGGCTGGGTATATTCTGGAAGAATTGCCAGTTCATCATAGGGGTGACACATAGAGACAGACGGCAGTTCACTCTAACATTCACTCCCACGGGCAATTTAGAGTCACTAATTCACCTATATTGTATGTTTGTTTTTGAACTTACAGAGAATAAATGAATGGATAAATGGATATGCATGCTTCTCCCTCCACACTGAAGCCCCCTGACCAGCAGGGCATTGTGTTTCATCAAGGGTGGTGCATCCTCACTTACCCTTGTACCCTACATGAAAAGGTGGAATGGCCCTTTTTGGCAGAGAGAAGGCAGCACCATTGTATTTTGCTTATTTATAAGGCCCCCAGTTACCTCAGCTCTGTGGTAGAATTTAGAGACTGCACCCACAATATCAGGTCACATGACATTTAACATTAGCTGTACCTCCTGTCCAATGTGAATACGACAGGATTAGATTTAGATACAACATTGATTACAAATGGAATGAGCTTCAAATGCTCATGAAGTTAGATTGTTTTTTTTCTTCATTTGCACATTTTAAAAGGTAATTTACAGGTAGTTGCACTCATTCCTGTAACTGTTTCCTTTGACAATGTCTATATGTCCGGGAGTTGTCTGTGTATCTGTATATGTTTTTGATCTGTATATGTCAATTTCTTCTACCGATGACGACTAATGAACTATTTTTCGTCAGCTACTCTAGCGTTCGTGGTAAAACCATTAATGAAAAATACCAAGGTTAATAACTGATGGGAGCCATAAGCCATCTTTCATTCCACATAAATAGGAAATACAGTCTACTGCTAAGGGGTGTCTGATGAATAACAGTCTTACTTCCCCTTCGCATCTTGAAGGGAGCATTTATAGCTTGTTCTGCGTGCATTCATGTGTTCCATGTAAGAAGTCATAACCGCTGTCCATAAATCTATATACAGTCAACAGCTGTCCTGTCCGTGACAATTTGTTCATTAGCATTAGCAGAATGATAATTACTTTAACTGATTAGTATTTCCAGTTCTGACGAGTGAGGTTTAATCATCTGGTCGACCAATAGCATGCATCCCTTGCTTCAAGTGCTGATGATTATGCTAATTATTGCGCTAATCCTGGGTGCTGTCAAGCAGTGAAGCAGTAATTGTGTTTACTTTTCGTCGGTATTTATTCACATAGTTTTGCATTTGAGGTGGTTGATAAGGTAGACTTCATGACACGGGACATGTTATCGTGATACTTTGAAAAATGTCGGTTACTCAATTAACGCAGGCCTGCATTCACACTCGAGGAGGAATATGTGAAATGCCGTGGCACGAAGGGGCAGTATCTTGTTTACTTTCATTTGCTTAAGTGGACAGGCCTCTTTGTTACGCGACTAGAGAGAGTGAGTGAGAGAGGAAGAGAGGGAGTGAGAGTGACTTCCAGTGTTTTCCTGTTGGGCACTGAGGCTTGAATAAATATTCTGTTCGTAACAATAAGTGGAAGAGACAGAGGCTGTCTAAGCATCCTTCCTTCTCTCCACTCCTTTCCTCTCTTCCTCTCCTCTCCTCCCTAACTGTGCAGGGAGTGAGCTATTGACATTGATTATCAGCTCACAAACTAGCAGCACAAAATGGGGATGCATAACAGAAATATTTATTTGAATATGTTTTTCCAATTCCTAGTAAAAATTGAATGCAGTCGGCTCTGGCTCTCTATGGTCTGTCTTGCTTTCGTGTGCTGAGATGGGCATTATTTGACTGAGCCTATTAGCCATGAGCTCTGGTGCTGAACTAGCCCCTTTCCCCCACACATATATTCAGTCAAAGCAATAGAAGCTCTGCCGGTTTCCCTGACAGATCTGTGTTGGTGACATTTTCTATACTGATTTGACGAGTTACATGTTGTGGAGCAAACACACAGGCACTGATAATCCTTTTCAATCATTTAAAGTCAGTGCATAAAGCCATGCTGAAGTTGCTGTAGTGGTGGAGGCTATAAGAACAAATTAACAGCTGGGAGTCGTTTGGAAGCAGATCTAGTGACTCTTGTAGGACATGAAGATTTGGAAGTCAGAATGTTGTCTCCTGAATGCTCAGTGACTACAATCTTTATCTCTCCACAGGGCCCTTGTGGAGGAAAAAACATAGAAATGCACCAAATTCTCAAAGACAAATCTATTATATTACACAGCTTGATATACTCTGTTATGCTAAATGTGACACTGAGGATAGAAAAGAGACTTCTAGAAATACAGAACTGTGTTTTTTTCTTCAATTGATGTCTTGTTTCAGATGTAACATGTTTCTGTATTAATGAAAATGTTTTAAAGGAGCCCATTCTTCACATCTGACACAAAGCTATGAGCATCCACAATTTAAATCACTAACCCATCATTAATGCGTTTGTGTTTGAGTGAGTGTTGAACAATTGATCAGTCAGTTGGCGGACAGACAGACTGCAGTACATGGCAGCTGACTTGCATATAGTGACAGCAAACATTTTACCTCCCCTGGGTCAGTGATGAGGGATAGAAGACCCCACAGGGAGCCATCTGACACCTGGGTCACTCTGAAACAGTGTGCCCGTCATCTGGCCTTTTTGTTTCTCTGGTATCCTCTCTTAGATATTTTGTAAAAGTAATTTCTTCATTGGTGCATAATGTCTTGTTCTTGTTTTTGTTTTGGATTCACAGCTTTCATGTTTGTGTATTTACATAAACATTTGGAAAATTGCTGGGAACCCGACTGGGCAATACTTCCAAATGGTAAATAAATCATGCTCGGGGGAAGTAAGCGCTACTGTGCAGTCTAAACTGTGAGCACATCAAGTACTTTAAAACAAAGAAAATAACAATTCTTGAACATGCAGTGAAAGTCATATTTTTGTCTTTTTCCATGATAAAACTGATGTGTTCTTATGATCCCTTAACGTTTGGTGATGATTTTATTTTGGTGGTACAGAAGTGTCAACGACTTAAATAATTTACTTTGCATTTTAAGCAGCTATGTTTTTGTCTGACACTATAAAACACATCCTGGGTGCAAGACAGATTGGTTCTGTACTATTATCATCCTCGGCAGGATGGTACGTATGAGATACCAACGGTGCATCATTGCAAACAAACAGCATCCATTACTTACCGTCTGGTTCTAACCAATTGCTACCTCAAGCACACGTACTAAACAGAGATGAAACATTGATGCTAAAAGGAGTTGCAGCCTTGACTGAAGCAGATGTGACATGTTTGTCAAATGACCTACTTCTGTCCCTATTATGAATTAAAATTGTATGATGCAGACTGGGGCAACTAATGAATGATACATGGTGGGGGTAGGGCAGAGTGAATGAAGAGGGAAAACAAAGGTTACATGGAAATAAATGTGAATGTGTGTTTTGGAGCATGCTGTGGATGAATGTAAATAAAACATCACACTTCATGCGCTATTAAAATTATTCCATTAAACTATAGAGAATATGCACAAAAAATATAAGGGTGAACTACAGACAGCCCACCAAGCCTGAGTGCTAATAGCTCTTTAATTGGTTGAATATTTGCAGGGAGGTAGCTGTGGATAGATGTTATCTAGCCCTGCTCTCTGTAGGAGGTGAGAGTGGGGCTCTAATGGTCTGTGCATGTGGAACCAGTACCCGGGATGGAGAAACAGGCTTCGTATCTGGGTCCTTTAGCTACTTACTTACCTGCTGAATTAGTTTGCATGGGTAGGAAGCTGCGTGACAGAAAATTATTTTCCACATTTTATAATTGATGTTAATGTGACAACATCAGCAAACTGCCCCCCCCACCCCCCCACCCCCCACCCCCCCCCCACCCCCACCCCCACCCCCACTAAATGTGGTAACAATCCTCTTGCCCTCAAGGACAAACAGGTCGGGTTGCTGTTTTTGATAAACGGGCGGTGGCTCTTCTCAAGAAAACTTTGATGTCATATTGAGGCCCTTTTGCCCTCCTTTGTCTTTGTTTGTGACTCATTCTTTCCCTCATCATCACCCTCTTTGTCTTCCTCCTCTATCCATCTAGTTTGCTCCCTCCAGCTCAGTGAGGCACAACTGTGTGTCTTGACAGATCATATCCTCTTGACCTTGCTTCAGGAGCTGTGATATATTTCATTTTTCATCATTGATTTTCTATCCTCTGCCATTCTTTATCGCCTACTCCCTGCCTTCCATTGCCATCTTTTTTTTCCTTTCCACAAAATCATTTTCATCTCTCACCCCATACAAACATACTAACAGAATTTCTATTAGGAAAACACAAGAAAGTGAGAGGATGGGACAAGATCACATTTTCCATCAGAGCAAATTCTAAAGTGTCCACACACAAATAGAAGAACACAGGTATGCTCGCAAAGTAAAGATGAGAAAAGAGGTGGAAAGGAAAATCAATACACTCTGGTGCGTCCCCACATACAATAAGGTGCGCTCTATTTACTAAGCAGACATTTTACTCTATACAGCTCTATAACAGCAGCCCTTTTCTCTGAGGTCTCCTTAAATTTTGGGTGTCACTATCTATGAAAAGAAAAGAGACGCATCACATCCTCTTTTCTCAAGTGACTTTTTGACCTTGATGCCCCTGCTAATGCGTTTTGACTAACACAGTCTGTCCCATTAACATCCATGCTGTTGGAGGCCACAAGGTCACCCACCATATGGTGTAATGGTTAGGGTTCAGGGTTATTGTTACACAGGCAGCATAGGCATCATGTTCACTGTCTATGGAATTGACTGGACTCACGACCTGCCGCCCCGCCGCATCTGGGTCCTACCAGAGGAATGACTCTATCATTTTGTGTATCCGACCTCAGCTGTCACTCACATTCTTTCATCACCTCTCAATGGTGCGCTCCATGCCTCGTTAGCGATGGGTAGCAGAATAAACACACGGTGAAAGATGACAGAACGAGAGGTAATTCCATGTCAGTTAATTTCCCTAGTTTTCCAAAATTCATCTTGAGTCATTTTAACACATGCAGTCAATCTCTGAAGCGCTCACTTACAGAACAAGTTGAAGCAGAACTTGATACTGGAGGACATCTGTAGCCTCCCATCAATTTCCCTCAAGACTAAGGCTACACAAGTATGGCCAAATTGTTTATCCTGATAATTTTGATAAATCCTGAAATGAGATAAACCAAGATACTTCATTGGTTATATAAACTGTCAGACTATGTGGATTCAGTGGTCTGCTTTACCATGCAGTAGTTCGATGGTACTAGCAAGGAACACACCTGCTGCTTACTGGACACATCCTTGGCCAAATGGAATGCTGATGCATTTGTGATTTCAGTGTGTCTTAGTGAGGTGGATGATGTGGTGACTGTCTGTGCTACGTCACTGTTATATATGTCCGAGTTTGTTGTTGACATAAGCAGCAGTTTGTTGTGTGTTTTCAAATGGTTGAAGAACCATGCGTATGGTATGTTTTTGCTTCACACCTCTCAGCCACATCCGAAATACTTACAAACAAGTGCTGTTTGTCCCTTTGTTCATTTCATTTTGGGAGGTCAAAATTATGATTTGCATAGCCCCTCTTAAGATCCAGTAACATTCATTAAAAAAATATTTTAAGATCGTGTGTTGTGTGGCTGTTGTGAATGAAATCAGTACTATTGCAGGGACAAGCCTGTCAGGGCTCAAATGGGTGTATCTATGAATATACTCCTCCAGGGAATATGCCTATTGCACGGTTCTCCAAAGCCCCCCCCCCCCCCCCCCCCACCGCCGGTCGGCCTCGGCCCCCCCCCCCGCCCCTCCCTACCGC